>JAFFZR010022884.1:0-23244 GCA_018397195.1 Lethrus apterus | reverse complement strand
TACAGAGCGAACCCAACCCATTATACATCTTTATTCCAAAATTTTAAAAATTGATCTTTTGAATTTCAATTACGGAGCGAACCCAACCCATATAATTTTATTCCACGTGCAAAAATAGTCTGTAAAGTTTATTTATTTTTTAAGGGTTTTTGAAAGTTCTGTTGGGGATAAATTGTTAGGTCGGTAACACTGGAACTAGACATAAGAGCGCGGGCAGAGCCCTCTCGAACGCAATGTTCGCGTTTTGCCCGCGACAACGTGCGTTTAAAAATAAAAGAACGAGCTGTATAAAATAGTGCCATGAAACAGTGGTAGCACTAATAGATGAACCGAGTCGTCCCCAAACTCGCACAAAATACTAAAAATCGTGCGTTCCCCAAAAACTGCTTTGGGGTCCGCAAAAAAAATGTTGTTCAAGAGGGGGTCCTCGGACTACATAAGTTTAAGAACCCCTGATCTACATAAATACAGGAATAAATACATGATTGTTTAAGGAACCCATTAATTACAATTACATCAGCCCTGTCGAGTTGTATACATATCAACATAAAAGACATTAGATAAAATTTAGAAAATTAGTAAGAAAACAACTATCTCAAATACTCTAAATATTTCATACAGTGACCGGCATAAATGTTGTGACATATGTGGAATTTTTTAATTATTAAAATATGGTAAAATTCGTTTTGGGGGATAGATTCAGCATGTCCACAAACCCAAAAATTCGTTTTGACACAGTTCACGTGACCACTGGTATGGCGGGTAATTTAAAAAATATGCTACTAATCTGCGAAAAGTGAGGTTAGATGACATGATATACGAAAAAGTTGCTTATGATTCAATTCTGAGGGTATGTGCAAATTTTTGTAAACATATTTAAAAAAAATTGAAAACCCAATTTTTTCAATTTTTTTTTTTAATTAAATTACATGTTCCTTTTTTGAGTTTTAGCAGCTCAACAGAAGTAAACTCTCTGCATTTGGTTGATAATCAAACAATTCTTGCAGAATTGAATTGTAAGCAACTTTTTCAAATAACTTTTTGGGGTATCATGTCATCTAACGTCACTTTTGCAGATTAATAGCATATTTTTGAAATTACTAGTGGTCACGAGACATGTGTGAAAACGACATTTATGCCGGTCACTGTATATATACAAGTGAAAATTGCTAACTATAATTTTGTACAAAACGGGAACAAAGAATTTTAAATCTCTTCTAGTGTCAATTTTACTATTAAATTAAGAAAAATTAAGAAAAATTTAGCAAAAATAGCGCTACAATGACGACCCCACACATTTATCTTAAGTGCCAAATTTAGCGAAATTATGAAGATAGTAGCAATAATAACAGATTAAATATAATTTGTTTTAAAGTACGACGCTGTGTACTTTTGTCGATGTCGTTCGATTGACGAATTCGGGCGACATCGGTGCTTTGTTGTTTGTGTTCCTAAGTTAGATGGCGATAGTGTTTTAAGTCAATTATTTTGTTTATAAAATTGTAAAAATATTGTTGAATTATATTGTTTAAATTACAAATTGTTTGATTTAATTGCACGCTGAAAACTTTCATTCCTATATTGGAATACAAGGAACCCTTAAAAAATGTTTTGCACATTTTAGGATGCCTTCTCGAAATTCAAACAAACCGCTTCTTTCTTAATAAATTTAATTTTCGGGGATAATATAACGAGTGCTAAGAAAATAAATTTTTGAAAAGTGAAAAATTTTAAACGATCTGTCACTTTGACAGTAAATAATTACACTAATTTTTTGGGGTTTTCTACTCAATCAAGTTTCGAATTTCTTCCTGGCTGGCATCTCCCCATCGACGGTGATCTACTGGTTGAAAAATTTTCTGGTTAACAGCACTATTTTCCGATTGCGACGCGTTCATTGAAACGTTCTGTCACTTTGACAGTAAAGAATTTTATTTAAAAAAAAACAGGTGACAGTCAGCATGCGGTGATAGAATTATCACCGATTTGATAGCCTCTTCTGTGTCTCTGTTTTGGTATTTTAACCAATGAAGCTAATCAAAATTGTACCACGTGACAAATGAATTATATTCTCACTTAAATACTATGGTAGGAATCATGAGAGCTGGCGCGTCAAGGTCATATTTGAATTGTATGAATCAAGTTTCAGAAATCGCATGTCTATTATCATATGTTATATACATTTACTATATTGCATAATTCATATTTATCGATAATCTATGTGACATAACCTAGAAAATAGGTTGCATTTAATAACGACATACGTTTTTGTTGTTCCATATAATTTACATAGCAGACATACGTTTCAGTTTTTATCTCTTTCATCAACATGCGAACCGAATGCGAGAAGGAAACTCATAGTGTTGAAAATTGTTGCATACAAATGGCCTTGACACGCCACCTCTCATGAATCCGACCATACACAAATTTCTAACCAAAAGTAAACTCCAACCATATATGTAATACAATTTATTTATTATTATTATTTATTTAGCAATTCGGGATCGCTGTCGGGCAGCGTTTCCTCCTGTGGCGTCGCTGGAGAAGATGATATGGAGGTGATCTCCGTGATCGAACTCGACGAAGCACGGCGCTTGCTTGGTCCTGCTTGTTGACTGTCGTTTGCACGTTTCCTCCTGGTTGCACTTGTGATAAAAGTGTAGTATTGTTTTGATTTTCCACTTCCTCTGTCGCTTCCATTAGGGCTTCGTTGGAAGATGTTGATAACGCTGGAGATGTCTGTCTCGTCGTCTTGTGTTTTGTATTACATATATGACTCCAACCACCGTCCTTCCTTCGTCCGCCCTTACTCTGCACTGTTACCATCTTTTACGTTTTGGCGGCAATTTTTAAATTTCAAATTGCTGCCTAACACACAAAAACACAACAAAAATAATAAAAATTATATTTAAAAAAATTACACATTCATAACAAATTTTTTACATTCGTGTTTAATTTTAAAGTTAAAACCTTGACAAAATAATGCTTATCTTTTCCGACATTCAAATCAAAATCAACATTTTGACCATAACTTAACAAATATTCACATTCTTTATTATCTACAAAAGACAGAATATCTTTGAGTCTCGTTTCTGTTAGGAACTTCGGATACGAATCCAAAAGTACCGAACTAACCTTCAACAATTTAACGAGGACATCATCCTTAAAATTATATCGTGCAACATTGTCAATAATACGCGTCAACGACAACGTAATTAAATGACAATCGATTTTTGTCGTCTCAACGTTACAAAATATATCAAAAACTCGACTTAAAATCGCATGATCACCATAACTAGCACAACACACGACTTGATGTAACCACGACAGCAACCCAGAACCCGAACACAACATCTTGAAACCTTGAGGAATCTCAGACGCACTTTTAAAAACATCCAAAATTAACAATTTGGTATCGACGTCCGAGACACTACTAGTGAACAGTTCCATTATCAACTTGAAGGCCCTCGATCGCAAAGCGACGATAAAATCGTTAAACGTCCGCAGACCATCCTTTAAAATTTCCAAAATAAAACCCCTATATTCTTTGTAATTGACGTCGGGCGAATGCAACAAAGTGTACAATTCCGGAACGGAATTGAAATCCAACAGCGACTTCGCACCCAAATAATGCGACAACGGAACGTACATTACGTGTAAAGGTTGCGTTAAAATTAACGCCATCCTCGCCAGAAATACCGCGGCGAAATTATTCAATTTAAAGTCGTCGAGCACGCAGACTCCTTTGCAAATCGCTTCGACGTATCGCAACCACAACGCGTTGTCTTTTCCGTGCAGTCGGGCTTCCACGTGGTTATAAAAACGAGATAAGACGTGACAAGCTGCCGCCCTCAAATCCTTATCCTCGCTGCTGAGACTCACTATTGTTAAACTTAAAGCACCACTTTTAGTAAATCGATAAGTCTGCACGGCGTTTTCCGGTGCTAACAGTTGAGTAAATAAAGGTAACAAAAATCCCAGGTCGTAAGTGGACTTTGCAAGGTTTTCTTCGATTATGTGCAAAGTGGTACTATTTAAAGTTAAATCTAAAGGATGGTGTTTAATTGTGTATATTACGAGGTGTTCTTCGAGGATATCGAGAACTGCTCCAAATCTCGGTTGTCTCCATAAAGCTTTTTGAATATCGGAACGTACCGAGTAATGGTTTGCTGCAGCACGACCCCACAGGAACGGTTTGAAATCGTAAAAATTCGTCTGGTTTGGAACGGATTCAAACCTATGGAAATTATTCTAATTATTTTATTTTAACTTTGTGTATACTTACATTTTTAATAAAGATAAAATAATCCTATCGGAAGTCTTGACGGTAGCACCATACGCTGCTAAAACAATGGGGACATATTTTCTACTCATCATTGTTTTGTCGCGTCGAAATAATTCCAAAATTAAAGACAACAATTCCGTCTTACATGCACCGTCATCGCTTAGAATCAATTCCAAAAATTCCGAATGTGAAACAACCATATCCATAATTAAATTTAAATCATGTTCGGGCGCGTTTATTAATTTAATCAAACTGCACAGCAATTTAAGTAAACTGCTGTTTCCCGACAAGCCGAACTTTAACGAAAATTTGCAAAACGTCCTGAACGCCTCGTTCGAATTCACCTGAACGTAAGAAATAGATTTCGCCTTTTCATCGGCAAAAATTTTGCCCAAAAACCGTTCGATCGTTTCGACGACGCCGTGCAATTTTCCCCAATCCTCGTCGTTTTTACCACGTTTTTTAAACATACTGACGACCAAATGAACAAAAATCAAAATGCAATTATTTATGATCTTTTCATCGTAGTTTTCAGCAACGAAAATCACTTTATTGAAAATAACTTCTAATAAATACGTATGGAATATTTCCGTAGTTTCATACTTGTGTATTTTTTCGACGTACGTTTTGCAATTTTCCACGCTTAAAAATTCGTTTAGCAATAAACCTACGGCTTGGTAATGTTGCTCGAAATGTTGACCGGCTTTTTGCGGTTTTTGTAATGATTTTAATATGCTCGGTGCAAATTTCTCGTAAATTGTGCGTAATGTGTCTTTGTTGTCTTTTTGTGTTACGATCACTTCGAGCAGCTGCAAAATTAAGCCTTTTTTCGAGCAAATATTGTCGATGTTTGATATAAAATCTTGTATGAATTTGGGATTTTTTCTTAATAATAGCACCGCTAAGGATGTGTTTTCTTTACAGTATTCTTTTCGAGTTACCATGCTTTTAAATAAATCTTGATCGACGTAACTGATGCTATGTGGAAACGATTCTAAATAAATACGAAGCGACGATGCCAATGAGCTTGTATCAAATTGTTCGCTGCAATTGTTTAAATAGCGAAGTTGTTTCGAAAACGCTTCGATTATGTTATCGTCGAGCATCCACAAGTTTGTATAATTTTTACTTAAATCGTTGTATCTACGAAACGTATACGTAAGGATTTTATAAATTAATGACAAATTATGTTCGTTTACAAGATGCATTTCATTCAATCCAGCGAGCAATTTTAACAAATCATAACACTGCCAATAATTTAAATCAAACACCTCGATGATGTCCAAAATCTCAACATTTTTCTTTGAGGATTTTTTTACAATTTTAATCAAAGAATTGTATAACTTTAAACGAAACTGCCGCAAAAACAACTCAAGATCTACGTCTAAATCTTTCAACATTTTAATGAGTTTCAATATGAAATTCGTGCACAAACTTCTAGAATTCTCCTTGTGCAATTGCAAGCACGAAAAATGAGTCAAAATAGTCGGATTACCGAAAATTACATAACAACTTTTCAAAACATCGAGTTGTTTATTATCCCATACGTGTTTAATAAATTTCAAACAGTTATCTACGTGCGTTGACGTCAGTTTGTTCGCATTTGCAAAATTCGCCACGTAAAACACACACATTTGCAACAAATGCATCACTTGCCCTTCGTAAGTTTGAAAATCTTCGAATTTCTCGATAAAAGCATCAAACTCGTGTTGTACGATTGCTTCGCTAAACTTCGACAATAAATTTAATTGTTTTTTATGTTTCGTTAAAACGACGAACTCTGCGTCGGGCTTCCAACTAAATAAATAATTCAAAACATTTTCATAAATCACATCGTGTCGATAAATCGAAACTATTTCAAGAAAAATGTGAGGGTTGGTTTGAATGTGCAACAAATTAACTAACGCAACGTTAACGTAACATTTCATACTTTTGCTCACGTTATTTCCTGATAAATACTCAAATAATCCCATAATGACCGGACTAACATTCACGTGTCTAACGATCGATCGCGCGTGGACTGTTTGGTTATCCAAATTTTCTAAGATCTCGACAAAGTCCAAATTTTCCGTATGGTCATTCAAAACATCTTTAATTTTCGAAAAACTCGTCAAATAATCGACCATTTTCGCGGAAGTGACGTTCAACATTTGCACGAATAAATTTCCAACGCTTTCGTCGAACGTTTTCAAATCAAATATGGCATTGATCCACACGCTTATTTCAAACTTTGCCTCAAATTCAAATATTCCCGTGTTCTCTAATAAGAGCTCAAGCGTGTCGTATGCAATAGAATGTTTCGTCTCGTAATAATATTTCAAAATTAAAGATACGACGTATGCAAACAAATGCGTTTTCGGTAAAAACAATCCATGATCGCATTTCAAGAACAATCTGATCATTTTGACTTGCAAAGCGTTTGATTCTGTTTTGTCTTCGCTTGTTCCTACCAGTAGGTCGTGTATATTGATTTTAATGCTCAAACCATCTAAGAGTTGAGGACAAATGTTTTCATACAATTCAAACAAATCAAACACGATGTTTAAGTAATCGGTGATAGTACACGCATCAAGCCCGGTGTATGTTTCATCATCAACTTTTTCCCAATTTACTAACACATCCAAAGAAGTGGGGAAATGTCTTGCGATATGTTCATATAAAGCAAGCTTTAATGAATGTACATTTTCCACACTCAACCATCTTTCCGCACACTCAATGTAAAGTCTGATGGCTTTTAACATCTGAATTAAAAAAGACACAATATGATAATCGATGATTTTCTTATTGCACATTTTCTTTTCCGGAATTATTGTCTTTAAAATTTGCATCGGTGCCACTAACATTTGTGTAATTTGTGCGAACTGCAATTTAAGACATTCAAATTTAAAAAAAAGAATTAAAAGACAAAATAGCTTTAGTACAATTATATGAACCAACGGAAGGAACAGAAGAAGAGAAAGTAATAGAATTCGATACTGAACTCCAAATTACAATAAAATAAGAAAAAAAGGAAGACCAAAGAAAAAAAGGAAACCAAAGAAAAAATGAATACAACAAATAGTAGAGAGAAGAAGAAAAGGGAACACATTAGAGGAGATGAAAATAATGACGGAAAATAGAAAATAATGGAAGAGGCGGGTGGAAGAAAACCCATAAAATTAACCTTAACGTCTGAAAGGGCAAACGAAAGGGGAGAAAGAAAAAAAATTCAAAAATAGTAGACACGAAACTTACCTGATAAACTGATAGTTCCCTTGCACAAAATTCAATGCACGACGGTTGCAATTCATTCACCAACTTTTTAGCAAATTTAACGGCGTTTATCCATTTAACCGTCGTTCTCGGTTCCAAAAACGGTTTCAAATTCAACCATAAGGTTTTGGTTAAATCGGGGCAAGACGTACAAATTTTCGTGACCAATTCTCCCGCATAAGAATGTTCCCATGGATGGTCTAAACTTTCCAAAACCGTGTAAATAAGACTATTTTGTGTTTTTTTACCCAATCCCAGTTGCCGATCTCTGAAAATAACTCCAAATTTATATGAAGTGCAAAGCGTTAACAAAAAGTTATGCACCGATGCGTTCACTTTCGATTTCAAATACTCGTCTACCTGAAACAATCCGATCAATCGTCGAAGTAATACAAAATCAAAATCTTACTGTGACGGTCCTTTTCCTCTTTTTTTTCGGATCGTAACCTTCAGGTCCTTTCCAATTGTACAAATTAACAATGTCTTTAACAACGGGCGTACTAAAGGCTTTCATTTTTGACGTTTTTGAAACATAAGGATTTTCCAGAATGTGGCTTTTAAACGCCGCTAACACGATGCAGACGGTGTCTGCATCATCATATTTTAAACCATTAACAATGGACATAAGAAGGCCTCGTTTTTCCAAAATTGCTGATATTGTCGGGTAGTAACCATTAACAAGAAACGCTATTAGAAAATTTACGAAAGCGTATCGAACCCCATCTTCACCAGTGTGTTTTGTCAAAATTTCCAAATTCGTCGGATTAAAATTAACGTGGATTAAGACATCTTTAGCCAAATTCGGCGAAAAAGCCACTATAACGGTTAATAGCTCTAACACGGCTTTTCTGTCTTTACCCTTTGAATTTAAACCTAACATATTGTTTATCATAGTCATGTGTGTATTTAAAAAGTACGTGCTGGCCCCAAATGCACTCGATTGGTATTGGGCGTATTTGGCGTTTATTTCCAGTAAAATGTGTTTTACGGTGGTCATAATTGTCGAATGAGGGACGATCAATTCGGTTTCCAGCATCTGGAGCAATTCCAAACAACTTCCTCCGCTTTCCAAATATTCCAAGATGCAATCTTGGGTTTCGTCTCGCTGACATAATTGGAGAAATTCGTTTACCGCTGCAATAAAAATTTAAGAAAGAAAACTTTCAAACTGATTACTTACATTGTAGTCTTATTGAGTCAGTGGTGCTTTTTAAATGTTTACGAAATTCTTTGGCTGAAAATAACCTAGCTTTTTTAGATGGTTGATCCGAGTATCCGGATAGGTTTTCTGTTGAATTTATTACCATCGTTATAATTGTGTTTACATCGGTTGATCATGTATAAAATACACGTGCAAACGCAAAGAAATACAAATTAAAGTTAGGTTATGTTTTAGTTTTGAAAGTGGAGAGGGTATACAGTTTTCAATCATTTCAATAACGCTTGTTGTCCAGGTTGGTGTCTATTTATTAATTGCATTTATTGGAATCGTGTGTTGGAAAACATCGTAGAAACCAAAAAATCCAACTAGATTTCTCACGTTGTTATTTAAGGAACGTCTAAAATGTAATTTCAAATTCACCGCCAAAATAAATGCTTGTTGCGGTTGTCAGGGGTCGTCCGCATAGTTTTTAAAAATAATGTGTGCCGTTCAAAATTTGCAAAAATTATCGTTTAAGGAAGCATTTGAAACAGCAAAATGATTTTTTTGGCTTTTAACAAAGTATATCAATTTCATCATTATTTGTACAAGATTTAAAAATTAATAATTGTAAACGTTATTCATAGATGTCGCTCCTGCGTTTATAGAAATCTTATTAGTTTCCGAAAAGTTTCATTTTGTTCTTTCCCATCATTGTTACATTATTATTATAAAGTATTAATTGAAAATGTGCTATCTTCGTAACGCCATATGATAATTTAAACAAACGCCATATAATTTATTTCTAACGTGCAAATTATTTAATATCAATAAACAATGATTAAAATTCAAAATTAAAGATCAAACATATCACTGATAATGTACATATTTAAGAAACGCTTTCTCAAACTGTTTTGAATCGTCAGCCTCGTTCGTTTGAAGTACCACACCACCGTCATTGTCAATCACAGCTTCCATCACAATCGTTGGGTTTCCTTCAACATCATTACTCAACACGTTTTCTTCAAATGGAACGTTTTCCTCTAACTGAATACTTTCTTCCAACAAAACATTTTCTTCCACCGGTACGTCTTCTACAAAATCTTCATTTATGTTGTCAACTTCAACATCTTCTCCGACAATAATAGAAAAATTCGAAGCATTGATCAAAACATCATCGGCATCACCAGTATAACGATAAAATCCCCAAATCCACAATTGATTTTCCATACACTTGATGTACCCGATGACCTTTTGAAAAAAATTATTCACATTGATTTTCGGATGTGTTTCTATAAATTGCCAAGCGCGTACGACGTTCTTCTTTTGAAACGAACTCAAATCCCTTCCAAACGATCTTTTATCTTCTTTTGTGTAAATATTGTGTAGATACGATTCCAACTCGATCAATTTCTCCACAACTTGCGCCACCGTTATCTGTGTCTGAGACACTTTACCCTTAAAAAGTAATAAGAAATCTCGCAGCTTCTTAAAAGGTGCAATTACGTTTTCATTTATGCGATTCTCGAGTCTGTGTACACAAAATAGCTCGGGCGTTACGTGCAAAATCCATTGATTACGGATATGATCTAAAATCGGGCGGGCCAACTCTCTTAAACCCAAATCTCTCGCTTGTATTTCTATATTACTTAAAGCATCAAGTATGGTGTTTACGGGCAGTAACGGTAACATTAGTAACATGTGATACATGTTTCTAAAATTGGAGTTGGTTTCTAGATCTCGTGATAAGTTTAACGAACATATTTTTTTATATAGGTTTAATGTGTAGTAAAATACCGAGCCACCTATATGTGAGTTTAAGTATGTTTCTCCGAGCGCGTAATAAAGAGAACTTTCGTAATCGGTTACAATTTCGTGTGGTCTTAGGTTTGGTGCTAAGACATCGTGGAGGTGCTTGAATACTTTTTTGAAGATTTCTTGTGATTTTTTATTTACCAATGCATACAGAATTGGGTAATACTAAAATAAAAGTTGGAATTATAATTTTAAAAAATTTTTTTTACTTACACTATCATCTACCCAAACTAAAACTGTGACTAGTTGGTAATTAAACTCTTCCGTTGTATCAATTTTGAATGAAGCATCAACATACATAAGTTTATTGTCAGATATTTGATTAGTTATATCCGTGTTACAAAACAAGACAGCTAAACTTCCATCATCACAAGAAAACCGTTCTTGATAAAATTGCTTGTTACTGTTTGTAAAATGCAACTTTTCAAACTCTTCGTTTTCAATTCGATTATAAAACTCTTCGAACGTCGAAATCATCGGTACCTTATTGGATACTTGATTGCGACATATTTCATTAATTACGCTTCGTAATGGCACCAACGTCTTAATTTCCGGCTCGCTGAAAATTAGAAATTAAATAAAATAAAAATGGAAAAATTTGAAAATATTTACTGTTTGCAAATCTCTTCGTAAATACTCCTAATATTTAAAGTTTTATCGAGTTGCATGCGTTTCCTCATTACATGTAAAAATACATGCTTTTTACGCATCTGATCTGACGGTGGACGATGATTATGCGGTACTTTTACAAAAATAAGTTTTTCGTACGTTCCATCCTCTAAGTGTTTTTGTACAGCGTTTGCTTTACATGAAGGAACCACACAATGCAAAAACCTACAAACAAATTTTAAAAAATCGTCGACGAATCCAATTGAGAAGCACTTTCTATATGCATTTTGTCCAAAATTTGAAATATTTGTCAAAATTACTTTCTTGATAAATTTATCAACAAATGTGTAACAGTTTTTATCTATTTCTAAAAATTTCAAATTTTGGACAAAATGCATATAGAAAGTCTGCTCCTCAATTATACTTACCGTGTGGTGCCTTTCAATAAACCGAACGTGAACATATACTCATCAGCCATGACAAAGATGCTATCTTGGAGACCGTAAGTCAAAGTGCAAGGAAAAACTCCCGTTTGTGATTTACATATTTCTGGCTGTGTTACACGTATACCCCTGGGTAACTTGACGACCTTTGGTGGTTGATTCTTTATGTTTATTTTAATGCAATTTTTTAATTTTTCTTTTGGTGTTTTCAATGGTTTGTCATTCTTGCTCATACCGTGTATCTCCTCGAGGTTTCTTTCAATTTCATCATATTTTTTTATATCGAGGTTTGGTTTTCGTTCTATTGCAACTAAGGGTGGTGGATCATCAAGTTGTATGAAAAGATGTGGATTTTTGCTTTTTTCTACAAATAAAATTTTCTTAACGATTAAAACAGAAGAATTAAATTACCTGTTGTTTTTTCTTCTTTATTTGTATAATCATTTATATTTTCATATTCTTTCCGTTCTGTTTTTATATATTTTAAAGGCGGCATATCTTCTATTTCGATACTTGATGCTTTATTCTTATTGTTTTCAAGTCTCTCACTTTTTTGACTATATTTTTCATACACTTGAAGGCATTTTTGACGCAGTTTGTGCGAGCGTCGCAATTGTTCCAAACATGTCGTGCAAATGTATTTCGGAAGATTGTCGTCTGTCGATATCTGTGATTACAATTGTTTAAACAACTAAAATATCAATGTACGTTACGTACTACTACGGGATAACAGCACAACGCAATGACCAACATGATCGGTTCATCATCTTCAAGTGGATCATATATTGTTTTCTCCAAGTCAGTTTTCGAATCACACAGTCTACATGCTTTGATTTCGTCCCCGGTGCATTCTTGCACTTCATGATTTTGATTTATGACACAAGGGACTGCTGTGCTTTTGATCCGACTTGACGAGGCTAAAATGTTTGAAATTAACAATAATAATTTTTGTTGTTGTTACTAACCTGTTTCGGAATCGTTTATCAAATCCGACGGATCGAAATGATCCAAACAGATGAAACTTTCCGTCGTTGGCGTATTTGTCAAGTTTAAATTTTCCAACCATAATTTTCTGGCGATTGTGTCCTGTGGAAATGGTACGCCGACGGAATTTGTACAATTTGGTACAAAACAACTCATTACGAGCTAGCTCGTTTATAATGTTATTCTATTGACGTTTAGATCGATTGTTTTATATGACATTTGCTGATTCTACTTACGGGTCGACAAAGAGACTAATTGTACTAATTATGAAAAATAATCGAATTGTATCTTTCATGAGACGAAGTTTTGCTTTTATATTAGATTTACAAGCATTCACCCATTTACGTTACATTCTCATTAATAATAATGAAAATATGAAGGTTTCTACTAGTAGTGATCTATATCATGAAGTTGCACATTTTAAAAAAAAATTAAAATCAAATTTTTATGCACACTCTCATATTGCAGATAACCATAAATTATAAATTAAATGCTGCTAAACAATTTATAACAAACATTGTTTGATTAAGCATCTAATAGACATCTACAAATTACGGGCGTAAAGATAACAAATAGAATTCTCAAAAAGAACTAGATTAACCATGTTTAAAATGTTGCAGATTTCTGCAGTGTGCGTGTGGTGTCTTCGGTTTAAATTAAAAGTTAAACAAGGAGTGTATCAATTCCTTACGATGTAAGATCCTGGATTTTAGATAAATATCTTTAACTTTTTATTTATTATACGTTAAGAACAAAGCACATTTACGATTTAAATTTCGTACAAAAGTCGCACCAATTAGAAATACAAAATCTTCCAACATTTTTATTTTCTATGAAAGAAAAGTTTAATAACAAATTAAATATGCGAATGAGGGAGATTTTAAGTGAAATTGTAATAAAATTGTGTAAAATTTTACTTGGCGTTGAATGGGAAAAGTTACCGAATGTGCCGATAGGGTGCGCCATAACTATACAAATTGGTTCGCAACTTCACTAATTGTTTCAAATATTGGCGCCTTAATTCAAACAATTTGAAATTATTTAAAAAAAGGCATATATCATACATTTGCAGTTGCAGCACATTTTATTTTTCAATGTAGTATATCTATCTGTGAGTATTTTATTTAGAAATTATTTTCATTTGGTTATTGCCACTTTTTTTTTATTTGGAGTGTTTAAAATTTATTATGCATTAATATTGTTGCTAAAAATCGCCTTATTGATGAAATAAAACAAGTTGAACTATAAATTAATGGATATATTTTATTTGACACGTAAAATTCAGAAATATATATTTAAAATTATTTGTGTATATTGTAATATACGAACTTAACAGTATGAAACACACAAAAATCTACTTAAATAATGGACGCCTTTAACAGCGTCCACGTTTCTACTTCATGTTGAGATCACAAAATACATATTTATAATAACAAATTTAACAATTTTTCTCCTGTGGGCGACGAACAGACGGAAATTGCAAAAATACGCCGAAAAGATTTCGATTATTGCTCGAATTAAATTTGGCAGTTTTATCTCGAATGATTTAGGAACAATTTCGAACTTACGCACACACAGTTACACGTCTCGCTTATTAGATTAATGCCCTACGTATGAGATCAATTTCGGTCGACGTTTTCGGCGTATTTTTCGCCGGGAAAGTCGCATTTTTTTGTGAAAAGCTGCCTGAAATTCGGTTCTTTTCGGTTTGAAACCGAAATTCGATCGGTGCATCTCAGCTTCCGTATTAAAGAAAAATATGGAAAATGCTTGGAGAAATAAATTTGCAGTTATTTGATACGGAAGCTGATACAAAACTCACTGGTAATTTAAAAACTTTGCGTTTTCACGCAAATTAAAAATACTCTAAAAAAACGTTTAAAATGTTTCTATCACATTTTGTCAATCAGCGAAAAAAATATATAAAAATATCTCTTAATATATTAGTTTATATAAAATTAAATTAAAAATTAACAAAATATCTCATGCAATTCAATCATCGTACGCAAACAACGATGAAAATAACTACGGCTAAGAAATAATTTAACCGAAACAAAGTCTGGCGAGTGACGTTATTTATATATGGCTAAGACGCGCATCGACGGAAAAAATCCAAATCCGACCATCGACGTGGATTTTTTTTTTATGGAGCGACGACGCGATACCCTATATTGTCTTTATACGTAAAGTCATTTCGGTCAATTCATAACTGCATGCTGGAGTGAAAATGGTTCGATTATGCGTGCGTCCAGCGCACGCAGAAAATTATAATCCAAATCGATTGATTGTTTTTCGTATTCCTGAGATGTTTTTCGTTTTTCTGATTCGCGAGAAATTTGGTCGATTTTACCGGTATAGAATTTTGGTATTGTCGTTGTTGGATTTTCACACAACACACATGACGGATTTAAACATAAAATTGAAACATGCTTGAAACGGACTTTTTTGCTGAAAATTGCAATTTATTGGTATTAAAAGACAATTATTATTAGCGTGAGAAATCAAAAAGGTGATGTTTTGTCAGTTTGTTGTGTTCGACTACGTCAATACGTAATTCCAACCTTAATAAATTTGTTGTATGCAATTATGAATTTGTCATCTACACAGTAATGGATATAAACACACGCACGATCGAAAAAACGTCCATTCGCACTGCTCTGTTAGAAATTCTATATGCGGTTATATAATAATCATTTATTCTATATTTATTCATTTCTATACATATACGTATATATATTTATATATATCATATAGCAAAGTGCCGGTTTGTAACCGGCTTTTGTACTTCATCGATAAAAATATTATCATCTCTTCAACAATTTCAAAATATAAATTAAACAACAAGAACAATTTTGATAACATAACCTAACAGGGGGGTGACCGTCGTCATACAGCCGAATGTACAAAAAGCAAAAACGTACAAACTAGTTAAACGAAAATTATAATGTGTAAAAAAAAACGAAATCTGACTATTTTATAGTACGACCCTTTACAAGGTTTTTAATCGTAGGTTGGATGCGGGAGAGTTTTAACAAACGGTGTCGTCGGCGTAAATTGCCGTCATTCAGGCTCCGTTTTGATTATTGCTTCGTCTTTTTCCTGTTGCTCTAAACTGGCGATGACAGTCTTTTGCTCCCCCGGCTGTTCGTGACTCGTCACGTCTTCAACCTTTTGGTTTTCGTTCGGTGATGAGTTCTGATCGTCGGCAGATGTTACGTCGACGCAGTGTTTTTCTTCGGCGTCGGTCGTGTGTGCGTCTTCGGAGAATCCGTTTTTCAACGGTGTAAGGCGTTGGCAAGTGACGTGTGCTTTGTCAAGTTGCTTCTCCAATTCGACGATCTTCACGGAAAGCTCGCTTATTTTGGTGTCTTTGTTGCGATTGTCCTGCACGACGAGTTCGTGTTCTTTAACCATGCGCTTTACAACGTCCAAAATTCTCTCCCTGACGCCGCCGTCTAGTTCTTTCGCGACCTCTTCGATTTTCGCCAAATCCGACTTTTCCGAAATTTCCGAGCCGCTGTCGTCGGTGTCCGTCGACAGTTCGATTTCCGAGCTGTAACGAAAGTTTCCGGTGCTTTGCACCACCGACACCGTCGAGTCGATGAGGTTTTGCGAATCCGGCGATTTTTTCGGCGACGCTCTGTCTTTTTCGTGTCGGATCACCGACGCGTTGCCGTTTTTCGTCGATGAAACTTCGTCCGGCTTCGCGGCGGCGTATCGGATTTTCTTGGACGGCGCCAGAGCCACGTTCGGTTGGAATCCGCCTTCGTAGTTTTCGCTCTGCGACACGTGGACGACCCTTTCGGGATTTTGAAGAACCGGAGGATCCGAATATTTAACCGCGTGTCGTATCCTACCCTCTTTCAATACGTGCCCGATCGGTTTGAAGGAAGATAATAACTGTCTGTTGTACTGTTCTTGGATGTAGTGTAAATACAAAGGTTCCAGGTAAAGTTGGTTCATGCTGATATGGGTGTAATCTTCGAGCTTGTTCCTTTTGAGTGGAATGTCGCCGAATTCCAATTTTGTTATTTCTGGATGCACCATCTGTAAAAAAAAAAACAAAGATTTTAATACAAAACTTTAATACATAGAGTTGTTGACTTTATGATGATGTGATTTCTTTCAAGAAAATTTATCATCAATATATGAATATTTAAATTATAAAATTTCCATTAAAAAAAGTTTTATTTAACATCTTTCGAAGCGGCGAGAAAAAAACTAATCTCATAATAGTCATAATATACACCAAATGTGCCGACCGTGACCTAAATAAGAGCCTCCCTTCTTTTTCATTATGGTTTATCGGTTTGATGCAGCAGGTCAGTGATACACTATTATTATCATTATTATCTTCTTTGATTTTGATTTGGTCAAACGGTTTATTATCACTGAGGACTAAATATGCATTTGTCATTAAAAAAAATCATTCATTATTTTTATAATAATTTATGATTGACATACGGTTACGTATACGTACAGGATGGCAAATTTCGATGTTTTAATAGGGAATTTCGATAACCATAAGAGATACAAAACAAATATCCTACCATCCTCGATCGCTTTTTTGGAGAAAAATTCAATGGTGAAAACCAAAGTTGGCTATCGTCTTTTGTTTTCGAGTTATGTGCAAAAATTCGTTTTTTTTCAGTTTTCGTTTTATGGCTATATCTTGTTTATTTGGAAAATTGAAGGAAAATAATGTCCACGTTCTTCAGGCACTTTTTTGATAAGAGTGCAGTGGCGTTGTTAGTTTTTTGAAAAAGTTCTCCAAATTCGAGTTGTGACATAAAGTTGAAATTTTTTATATGGAACTCATAGTTGGCTGTGGCTTAAATAAAAAGATAATTTTTTCCCTTTTCAATAATACAGTGTGGTGATAAAGTTTGGAACAAAATTCATAAAATCGTTCAATAATGTTTTTAAGAAAATCGCTCGGACAGGTCGATTTTTGTTTTTGAAATGCCGTCTTCTGACGTTAATTTTTTTGGAATGGCGTCATTTGTTTTTGCACAATGGCATCATAATTTTTTTAAAATTACAACCCCCACTTTTTTCTTCTGTTTTTAATAGACTTTCTTACTACTTAAACGGTGATGTAAAAAAATTGGTACCTTACATAACAATTTTTTTGAATAAATGACACATTTAAATTTTTTCTTTTAAGCAAACATTTTAATTTTTTGAAGAAAAAATGTTATTTTTTTCAAAAAAGTGCTTATGTAAAGAATTAATTCGGTAATGACAACTTAAACATCAAGGAGGTCTATCAAAAGCAAAAGAAAAAAATAAGAGGTGCCATTTAAAAAAAATCTATAATGACGTCAATGCACCTTAAAGCTTCACTCTTCGTCTTAGATACATAAATTACTGTTATTTGCTTTAATTTAGAATGTTTACGATTATTATTTGTACTAAATTATAACCACTGACGATCTGAAGTAAATGTGTCATTTATTCAAAAAAATTGTTATGTGAGGTACCAATTTTTTTACATCACCGTTTAAGTAGTAAGAAGGTCTATTAAAGACAGAAGAGTGGGGGTTGTCATTAAAAAAAAAAATTATGATGACGTCATTGTGCAAAAACAAATGACATCATTCCAAAAAAATTAACGTCAGAAGTCAAAAACAAAAATTGACCTGTCGGAGCGATTTTCTTAAAAACATTATAAAACGGTTTTATGAATTTGGTTCCAAACACTGTATATGATTACTTTAAAACTTGTCAAATGCAAATGATTTGATATGTTTTTCATAACATAAAGCTTTGTTAGCTTTATGTTAACTGTATTTGATCTACTTCAGATCTATAACAAGGAAGTATATTAGCAAACGTAATATTTATATATCCCTAAAATTGTTTCGCAGTCGTAGATTTTTTAGTCGCAGTAAGCAGTAACCTGGAGATGTAAAAAAACGGAAGAAATGTCAATAATATAAAATCGAAAGCCCAAAAATCACGTCACATTATTATCTTTATTTGGGATGTAGTGTATGTAGACAACCTTTGCTCGTTTTTAAATCTTTTAATTAAATTATTATTGCAAATTTTAAATGCTATTTCTTAATGAATTAATCGTTAACGTATAGACAAATTTTTCAGATATTTAAATTGAAAAATTAAAGGTATTAAAATTTTTAAAAAATTTAACAAAATAAGAATTTGCAGCACATTCTGAATTTTAAAATTGATCGATCATGTTAATCTCTAAGGGCGGCTTTCCACCAAACGAACTAGTCGAGTTTCTGTTTTGTTCGTGTTTTTCGACACACTGACAACAGAAAACAAAACTCGGACAAATTCGAAACCTTGTTTCCACCAAGCAGACAAGATTTTGTTGGAATTTCGTATTTGTTTTCAGTGCTTTCCACCAGACGAACTAGTGTAAACTACAACCGTTCAACGTACACACAATCCAATAAACTAAAACACAAACTGAATAAAGGCTCCCTCACACAGCCACGATACTGACTTCGGGACGGTACGGGACGATATCTAATTACATTGCGGTAAATGAAAGCAATGAATGTACCGCGTCAGTGTAGAAGCTTTCATTTACCGCAATGTAATTAGATATCGTCCCGTACCGTCCCGAACTCAGTATCGCGTCTGTGTGATGGAGCCTTAACTCTCTGTTTCCACTAGACAGACAGAGTTCGTAAACACGCCGAAACTCTTTGATCTTACCGCTTTCGAGTGGGACTCGAAAAACAAGACTGCAACTGTCGCAGAAAACTCGAGTCTTCAAAAAGTTTGTAAAAAGTTGCAGTTTTGTTTTTTTCGAGACGAGTTTGTGTTGTGTTTTTGTTTTGTCCGTTTGGTGGAAAACCGCCTTAACATTACACAACCAGCTAAAGATATCGATCGAAATTCCAAGTAGAATTCGAAGGTGGGAGTCATTTTATTACTTTCTATGCTTAATGCGGGGGATTGGGAGAGCAGGAATCATGCAGAGATGTAACGTAAAATGCCGGCGTTAGTCTACGACCAATCACGACACGCATCATCCTACCGTCCACTGACGAACTACCATTTTCTTCGCGCTCTCCGCCTACCGGTTTTTTCGGCTTGCGCTTGCGCGTCTGTATGCCGTCTTTGCGCATCGCCAACGGTCGGTTGACCCCGTGCAATTTGAAGTATAACCCGCAGGCGTTGCACACTGGCTCTCCGTCGTTGTTGCGTCGCCACAGTGTCGTCGTCCGCGTTCCGCAATTGGTACAACAAAGACCGAGTCGTCTGGTCGCGGTCTGAAAATAAATATAGAAATCGAACTAACATTGTTAAATAGACTTCTTCTATCTAAATTATTAAACTTTTATAATCAGTATATTAATATTAAATAAATAAACTCACCAGTCTTTTTGATGGTTTTATGAGGGGTCTATTCATGCCGTTCATTTTGTGATAGAGGCCGCACGCGTTGCACAAATAATGTCCCGTGCCGTCGCGACGCCAAAGTGGTGTTGAAATTGCACCGCAGTTTACGCATTCGCGGCCCTCACCAAATGGAAATTCCATCGCACCATCTATAAGAAAAAATTAAAAATAACATACGAAATTGAAATTAAACGAAAGAATATGAAAAAAAGTGAAAGAAAGAGATTAATTAAGAAGCTATCGAACACATTAGGAAAAGTACCTATAGAAGACAACGTAGGGGAAAAAATAAAATTTTTTTTTTATCCTATATAATATAAAAACAAAAAACCTGGATTGCAGCTTTCGAAAATAAGAGAAAAGTTGTCCTTTGAAAAATATAAGATATGTATACAGGGTGAGGCATTTATCTTGAGACAACAGAGTATCTCGTTAGCAAGACGTTTTTGAAAAAAATGTTTCAGACAAAATTTGATTCAGAGGGGGAAATGCAACGGCAACGCTTATTTTTCATTAGGTTATTTCAAGGTCAAATTCGTTTTTTCAAATGGAAACCTATATTTTTTATTTGATGTAACCGTGATTAAACAAAATAAGACGGTTTAATCAAAGTTGGTACATCTTCCTGAAATTTTGTATAGGGCCATAATTTCTTATTCTGAACAACTTTTCTTAGTAAAATTTTGCTTTTTACTGGATTAATTTGTTCGTTTTATTCATCTTTCTATTAAAATTTGAAGGCCGTTTTTCTTGATTTTTTTCTTATGTAACCTATTTAAAATTGTATACCGTTAAAAACAGATTTAAAAACCCTAACGAAATAAAAAATAAAAAATATAGGTTTCCATTTGAAAAAACGAAGTTGACGTTGAAATAACCTTGAACCCATTCACCTAATGAAAAATAAGCATTGCCGTTGCATTTTCCCCTCTGAATCAAATAACTTTTGTCTGAAACATTTTTTTCAAAAACGTCTTGCTAACGAGATATTCAGTTGTCTCAAGATAAATGCCGTACCCTGTATATGTATACATATCAAGTAATAGCTGACCGTAGCCTAAACATAAATCTGCAAAAATGGCGATCCTATGTTGAAGTCACTCAGCACAACATTGCTCAGCGGCGATTATTTTCTTGGTCGATTGTAAGCCATCTTTATTAAGATGCGAAAACTTAAAACTGGTTTCCAATTACAGATTCAAAAAAAAAAATAGCTTGCTTTCAAATTATGTACATAATAATTATACAATATGCATAATTGAACGCATTAGATATAATATTTTTTGATAGTTATGGAAATGATAAGGCACGTCACATTTCACAGTTATGTTTAATTTAAAAAGAGACAATGATAACATTGATAAGACTGCTGCATCGAAAAGCTTTGGACTTTATGTACAATCTAAATCAAAAATAATGTCATAGGGAAAATAATGTTGGGTTCTTAGTATATCTTCTTTAAAGGTTTAAAGGACTGCGCACGTTTGTTTATTTGACCGAAACCGCAATAAAATGTAAATACAACCCTTAGTGTGTCGAATTTTTAAAATTCAAAAACTTATTAAGTTCCATTTGTGCCTACATAATATATTTTTTTACATTTCCTACACATATACAATGTTGCTTAATCCGAATTTATTTCTACAATTAATTATTTCTGTAATGTAAAGATTTCAATCACGGAGCGAACCCAGTCTATACAAATTCTCTTTTTATTTTTTTGCACTTTTTTTAAATAAATATTTTATGGACTTTTTTTCATTAAACAAAATTGATGCAGCACTTTTTTAAGTGGGGCCCGGACTACAGACTTGTCATGGGCCCGAACATTTCTCTCGGCGGTCCGACATTTTAACTTGGAAGTTACTTACCTACTTTAATATGAATGAACGTAAACATCAATGATCCAGTCCAATCAGCATTTAAAACTCGAACAACGGGCGAAAAAATAGAACACTCGGAAATATTTCGATTGGTTCGGTTTTTATGAATCTTTTGTGTTCGACGTGTTTTTGCGTATTCTTACCACATTTTAAATGGGTGTAGGACGTAAAATTCTAATGTAAGTTTATGCAATACTTTCAATACTTAAAGTTAATAGTTTTCGAGATATTTGCAATTTTATAAAAAAAAAATCACATATGCAACATTTATTTGACGGGGACACATTTTAATTAAATTTAATAGCTTCAAAACGAATTTCGGTACATTTGACCTTGATACCAGATCCTATCTCAAACCGCCTTCGAAGATGTTTTATCTTATACAGCGTGTGTACAGCTGAGGTGCCAATTCACGATAATTCAATCTATTCTAATTTCATATTTATAAATGGAACGGCCTGTATATTTTTTAATATTGGCGTTCCTTGTTAAGTAATGCCCCTTAATGCGAAAAATAATAACAAACTGTTAAATGGTACTTCTCAGTAAACAGCTGTCATAAATACAAAACAGAAATGAAAGATTAAGATTCAATTTGATGAAATACACAAAGGAAGAAATGGTAAATATGGTAGGTATATGTATTAGGTAAAAGCGATAAAAACTGTTTATTAGCTGCAAGACTTATGCTCAAAAATATCCTAACGCGCGTCAGCCTGATGAGCGTTTTTAGAAAAATACGGGACATATTTAATGCGACAGACTGTATTAAAAGGCAAAAGGGAAACGTGAAGAACAGGAATGAGTAAAGAAAATGAACCAAATGTTGGCTTTCACGGGCGATGCACATTTGGAGCCGTTCCTTGAAGCTATTTTCAACTCTCACAGGAATTCCGTAGATTTCGTCACGCATGGACACTTGAGTTCTTGTAGGGTTCGACGGCGATGTTTATAAACCTCTGCCTTGAGATACCCCCATAAGAAAAAGTCGCAGGCCCCCTCGCTCCCCTACTGCTCCCCACTGCGACTATTTCTTATGGGGGTATCTCAAGGCAGAAAATACCTTCAAGGAACGGCTCCAAATGTGCATCGCCCGTGAAGACCAACATTTGGACGACATCATTTTTAAACCTTATTAGATTAGAATAAATAAGAAGTTGATTAAATTTTCAGATCGATTTTTCTCAGAATTTTTTTAGTGCAACCTTATGATTTTTTTGTACGGTCATAAAGGGTAGACAAATCACTATCGGATTCTACTAAAAAAAATGTATGTTGTCATTTAAATTTTTTTGTGATGACGTCATAACTACAAAACAAATGAAAGTCGGAAGATGAATCGCACATATTAATGTGTATTTTTGAAATCAAAAATCGACCTGTTTCAGCGTTTTTTAAAAAACCGGTTGAGTTCGTTTTTATTTTAAATATTCCTTACTTTTTGTCCTCACT
>JAFFZR010022882.1:0-23792 GCA_018397195.1 Lethrus apterus | reverse complement strand
TCTGTTTTTAATAGACCTTCTTACTACTTAAACGATGATGTAAAAAAATTGGTACCTCACATAACAATTTTTTTGAATAAATGACACATTCACTTCAGATCGTCAGTGGTTATAATTTAGTAAAAATAATAATCGTAAACATTCTAAATTAAAGCAAATAACAGTAATTTATGTATCTAAGACGAAGAGTGAAGCTTTAAGGTGCAATGACGTCATTATCGATTTTTTTAAATGACACCTCTTATTTTTTTCTTTTGCTTTTGATAGACCTCCTTTAAGTGGTGATTACCGAATTAATTCTTTACATAAGAACTTTTCTGAAAAAAATAACCTTTTTTCTTCAAAAAATTAAAATTTTTGTTTAAAAGAAAAAATTTATATGTGTCATTTATTCAAAAAAATTGTTATGTAAAGTACCAATTTTTTTACATCACCGTTTAAGTAGTAAGAAGGTCTATTAAAAACAGAAGAAAAAAGTGGGGGGAGTCATTTAAAAAAAATTATGATGACGTCATTGTGCAGAAACAAACGACGACATTTCAAAAAAATTAACGTCAGAAGACGGCATTTCAAAAACAAAAATTGACCTGTCCGAGCGATTTTCTTAAAAACATTATAGAACGCTTTTATGAATTTTGTTCCAAAATTGCATGTCGTTAGCCTTGTATAGTGCTCGAATTATTGCATTAAAACTGAAAAGGAATTTCAACGCCCAATAGTTGTTCAGACTTTGATGCGCCTTTGGTTCAGGTAGTATATTTTTACAAATTTTGATATTTCGATGAGACCCCTTATAGTCGTTATAAATAATAATAATTATTAAATGTCATAAAATTTGTTATACATTTTAGATTATTTTAAATGTAATAAATTATTCTGGTGTTCTGATAATTACAACAAGGACACATCCATTTCCATTTAATAGAAATACGTGGGCTTTCGCGGTCGTTATCTTATCTTCACTTGTTTGCGGTTTTGTATTGACCGTTTCTTTTCGACTGATAATCGCTCTGAATTAAATTAACGACATGATCTTCGCAAAATGTGTGAAATAAAAAAAAAGACGTGCACTATCTTTTAAATAGCAAAGTCTATTACTCAAACAAAACTTTAATTACGAAGAGTTTGACAAATAAAAGTTATACTTCATATTTTTCATGATACAAAATTTTTTAAAATTAAGTTTAAAAATTAACGAAAATGGCTCATCAAGCTTGATTAAATTTTACGAGCGCCAAATCGACGAGTCGCCACTGACTTGTGAGTGTTCTTATTCTTATGCAATGATCGCTTTCCGCTGCGCGACTTGCTAGGACCTTCAATCAGGCGCCTTTGCGTACGTCTCGCTTCGGCTTGCGATGAAGAGAAAGCAAGCGGTGAAATGCGCTCGCAGTAATACCATTTTTATTCACCGACGCCGCTGCTGTTGCATGCTGACACCACTTTTCAAGTTTCCATTTGTTTCGTTTCATGTAAGTGTGTCATGTCGTTGGTATAGGCGATTTATGCACGCAATGGTATTGTTAATGCGTACAACCATTTTTTAACCGTTTTTGTTTTGTCATGATTTTCTCGGGTCTCACCCTCACACTGCATAAAGATTAGGATATGGCATGCTAATTTATGTTTCCTCATTAAACATAATTTTTAATATTTGGTACCTTATATAATTCAATTAAAAAATATTAAAAAAGTGACATTGTACACAAATTGATTTTGATTGAAAATCCCTCACCGAATAAAAACTTCAAACAAAATCAAAAATTATAACCAGCGTCCATTACGTAATATTTACATTTTTCTAATTGCACATAAAAATAATATCCATGAACCAAACGTAAACACCATTCTCCCCCGTTATTTTAATTGAACGGCAATGACGTCACGCGCGTATTCCTTCGTGCATTCCATCTCCGACCCCTGTTGCTCGGATTTTATTGGAGTTTTAATTTTATTTGTGAACTTTTATACCTGCGGCGGACGGACTCTCCATCTACCGTACTGTTCGCAACCGAACGGGATTCGATTGTTTTCATCGGCGGCGTGGTTGGAAAAAAACGAAAAAGCGAGAGAGACTGGGGGATGAGAAATTTAGTTTGTTCGGAGCGTCGCGAATAATAGAATTATTTATCCGCTTTAGGACTTCGGCGGCGGTTTCAACACTACTATTTATGTAAGCGTAATACATTTGTGTACTCTGTATGTATTTGTGTGTGCCTTCTGATTACAGTTTCTTTGATGTTTTTCTTTTATTTGTTTTAGTCTACGTTTCATATTGAATTAAACTTTGTATTTTCGTTCAAAAGGGTTCTTTTACGTGGCAAGAGTATAAAAACTGTATGTACAATGAATGAGGGAAGATCGACTGACATAATGATTGTGGAAGACACAGGTTTTCGAAATAATATGTTGGAGCGCATGTTACGATCGATTGTAAAAATGTCTCCAAAAATAATGTACTGCTTAGACCATCATCACTGTCAGTAGATAAAAAACAAACTCAAAGCAAAAAATAAAAGATTCAAAACGGATAGCTAGCGAATAGCGTATTCACATCGACCGATATGAAGACTAAGAGAAATTGTTATCTTAAAATTATAAATAAATGGTTTGAATGGATGAATAAAGAAGAATTAGACTTTTCTTTCTCCCTTTAGGGATCAAATCAATAAAAACAATAATTAAAACACTTAAGTATGCACATAAACAAAACAAATTCCTCGTATATAATTAAACATCAGGAATGTGTAAAATGTGACGCTTCATCTTAATTTATGCTGTCCGTTACGACGAGCGAAATGATGTACGTACTTCGAGCGAAAACAATAAACAAACGGTTAAATGTTTACGTTCTTTGTATCCGCTTTGTATGAACAGATTCCGAACGTGCCGTTTATTCGACATAATTAGGTAGATCGCTTTGCGGCGCGAAGCAAAATAATCCTTTTAAGTTAGAACGATTATCTTTTTCATTGTTTCAACGGAATTTGTATGGTTTTCAACGTGCAGCGTTTATTTCAAAATATGTACAAATAACAACAATAGATAATTTGCAAATCATCAAGCTTTCCAAATACGAGCAAAACATTCCGGAAAAGTTTTTCATCGGCATGTATAAACAAATTATTCATAAACACCATTGTGTCATAAGATAATGACGAATAATCTTTACTTAGTTACTTATCCCGAACCCTCTTCTACCCTTGGTGTAGAGGTTGCGAATTCTCGCACGAATAATCTTATTATTATGAATTATGACAGGAAAAAATATTATTAAATTCCATTAAAGCGCAATGGAATATTTTAAAATCTAACAATAAATAACCGATAATCGTTTCAAACAGCGTTTCTCAAACTTTCACAATTGACTCATCTAAAAGCTTCTTCGCCGTTAATTGAAAAAAGACGTTTCATATCATGCATGTAGCTTTCGACAAATAATGTAAATTTAGATACATCTATGCAAACGAAAACAACGTTGAAATATCACGACGAAAATAAACAAAGTTCGCGTGTAAAAAAAATAAACAATACACGCTACGAATTAAACGGTGAAAGTTCAGAGAATAAATATAGGTAGTTACTAAAACAAGGGAAACTGACACACATTTCGATATTAAACGGTCGATTTTTTTTTGTTCGACGTTTTGACCATTATTGGGCAAATTCCATACCGTTGGAAAATTACTTAATTGTATGTCGCCGTAGACGAATTTATGTATGCATTTAAATAGGTTTTAATTTCTTAGCGTACCACAATTAGAAATTTAGATTTTTTTTGCAATCGTCTTTGCAGCATTCCTTATAATCTAAAAACGTAATCATTTTGTTTGCGTGACTATTATTTGGCGAGGAATTTTAAATTGAAACTATCGATAAAATGGTTTATCAAAATATCACAAAACATGAAAAAATGAATATGATTACGTACTTTGTTCAAAGTTGGGAGCGAAAAAAATGCTATTTACAATTAGCATTATTTACAAAAATTTTGAAAGTTATTTACTCGATTTTTTCTACTTACGAGGCTTACCAAATACATCAATAGAGACCGAGTTCTATCGATAAATTTATTAACAAAACTGAGAGAGACAAGACAAGATATTTCTGAAGTGTTTGTGTTTTTTCCGACTTATTTTCATCGAAATGATACACCTGATTTTGATTCATTTTCCATTGACTTGGTCATAATTTCAAGAAAAATTATTTGTTTCCACTCAAATCCACGATTTTTATTTTACAAAATCAAAATTCCGAATGTTTGGTTTCTTGTTTTATATTATTCCCTCCGGCGACCGCGACGTTCCGTTAAATGTAAACTTGAATTTTCGCAACATAGTTCCTAATCCGACTTTCACCTTCATACTTTTTGAAGTATCTACCTTTTTGAAGTATAAGGCTGATAAGACACAAAATATTTTTTTCAAAAATTGTCAAGCAATGTTGGAAATGTTAGACAAACCAGACTGAGCATTAAAGAGAAAACCTTTGCTTGTTGCTTATATTTATTTTCATTGGAAAATATCTAAAATGTTGCTCATTTTATTAAATTCAACTCGTCCTACCCTCGTCATAATCATAATGCTGATGTATTATAAGTCACAATCGATGTAATAACGGACACTCTTTTAAACTTCATCGAAAAATTAACTGGAAAAACTATTCCATTCCTCTTCCCACGATCCACTCAAAAAGAAAGATACGACAGTCGCCGGCCCACGAGAGAAACTTTAAATTGTGTTCGCCGCGCATTAAAAAAAGTTTAATTCGTTAAAAATTTATGCCGAAGTATGAGCGAAGTTATAAATCCTGAAGTTTTAAAACTCTCAGACAAAAAGTTTAATTGTTTTCGTTCGCCCGACGGCGAAGTCGAACTACAAGACCGGAGGAGGTGGGAAAAAAGGCGAAGACGAAGGAAACGGAGAAGAAAGATAATCGTTAAAAATGCATCGGGCACCGATACATATTTCATCAAACTTTTACTGGCGGGAGTCCGCCGACCAAATTAAACCGAGATTAAAATTTAAGCGCCGAAAGTTTGATTTAGGTCGTCCGGAAAAGACCGCAACGCTCGGAAAATTTATACGCTAGTTGTGCGGATAAATAAATAGGTACGGGAATGTGCGCTTACATTTATGTAGAGTTCACATGTTTTATTTTTTTACCGTCATACACATACTTTCCAACATAGTTTGGTGACATTTTTGTTTTTCTCTTTTTGATAATGTTATCCCATTTATTTTTTTGGTTCATCCATTCATATTATTCATATTCGTACAACTACCACTTGGTTATGTTACGTTATCGTCATCTGCTCTTTAAATTGATGTTAGATAATTATTCAAAAGTACACACATGAAATTTTCATATTCATACCATAGTTTCTAAACAACCCATTCAAAAAAAGTTTAATTAAAGTTGGGGTGGGGACTAATTTAAAAAAGGACTACCTACTGTTCTAAACAACTCAGTGTTTTCATTAAGTGCATTATGTATTGAAAATAATTTCGCTGATGTTGCCGCAATTCATTTAAATAAAAACAATTTATTATTGTTTACAAAATCATGTCCACGCGTCGCGGAAACTAAACGGAAGAAAAAACACTTGCAACACCATGGCGAAAGTACGACAATTTTATTTCAAATTTACCAGTGGACATTCACAAGTGGATCGAGGCGGCGCAACCTTGAACTATAGTAAGTTTCCATTAGATTTCGTTTCAAGTTGTTTTTGTTTTCACTTAAATTGACACGTCGTGCTTATCTATTGATCACGAATAGCAAAAGTCACATTTTAGGGGAAAAAAATCATCGTTTTGTTAGTCAGCGTAAATCGTAGCACATGTGCTCGTCATGATTCCAATATTTACAAAGCGTCAGGAAACGATGCTTATAATGATGATGCCCCCTCCAAGAATTTGCTGTAATCGAGATCGAGATGCATATGTTAGTGTGTCGTAATCTGGGAGGAATTTTCGTTTAGTTGTGCTCGTTTATTACTTTTTTCATCCACAATCCACATCATCAAATGATTGTCATCTTGGCCCCATTTTTGGTAAATTAAATCGTGTTCCAACTCTATTAAACAATTCGAGTCATTCAATAAAAAAATTTTTATTTTATTTTATTTAACCCTGTTCTGTCACCTCAACAGGTCGAACCTAATTACAGTGTGTGGTCTTTGGGTTGCGGCCACGACCGACTTACAGTTGTCAGAAACCATTCCAGCATATGCTGCAAGGATTAGGCAAACGTGGAAAACCTAATCAGAATGGTCGGTCGGAAGGCCAACTCAAAGTTAGAAACATTGTAAACTTCATCTCTGAAACAAAATTCCAATGTCCGTAACTAAGATTTTGAACCATAGACAATATTGATTATATTGTCTATGGTATAACTAGTATCTTAATTTTTGAATAAAAATGTGTTTTTAGAGACTACAAAATTTGAACAAAAATATAAACAATAACACAATAAAACTGTCTCCTCGGCTGTTATGCTAGACGCTAACGTTACCCACACGTAAAAATAGAATTCAGACAAAACAAATTATAAATAAATGTGAACACGCAAGACTGAAATATAGTGCGTAATTAAGAAAATTTCACAAAAAAGGCAACTAATCACAATATACTGCAATTAGGACGACGAATCGAAAATAAATTGTTAGAAAGCAACGACTGTAGAAAACAAAACAGTAAAGAATGCTTTCAACTTAATTGGACACATCCATCGATTTTACAGTACAATATG
This sequence comes from Lethrus apterus, assembly GCA_018397195.1. Lineage (NCBI taxonomy): Eukaryota > Metazoa > Arthropoda > Insecta > Coleoptera > Geotrupidae > Lethrus > Lethrus apterus. Next base: position 17,039 of record JAFFZR010022882.1, on the reverse strand, counting down.
CAAAGTAAATACAAAAATTGTGATTGGACGGTGTACGAGAGCCTTCTTCCGCATGAGACGTCGAGCAATCCAGATATTGCAGCGGAAGCGGAAATACATCAGGCCAATAAAGCGGGCGAGATTTTTACGAATAATTGAGTAATAAACAACGACCGAGTCAGCAAAAAGGCGGTCGCCGACGCCGCCGCCTGTCAGCTGAAAAAAAAGTTGCTGAGCGTGCGGGGACTGACCAGTCCCCTTATACGTATCTCTTCTCGGGCTGCCCGGTAATTTCGATCTAAAGTGCAAGCCAGCGGAGTGATGCCATCTCTTTCGGCGCGGGGACTTAAAAACTTACACGTGCCAGCAGGAATTTTTTCGCGATTGTTGGAAAACGTGCGAAACGGAGACTTTCCGTTGTATTGACTTTTGCGTGCGTGCTGGGTTTTGCCCTGCGGGCGTCGGCGTCGTCGTTGTCGTCGACGATAAATCGCTGAATCATCGTCAGAATGTTTTTCACTACGAAAACGCCCGTTAAAATCTATTGAAAAATAACATACAGGAAATATTTAATCGACCGTCGACATCGTTAGAAACTTAAGGCTATGTCGATTTGATAGAAAAACTATTTCTTTTCAAATCTACTTATTGTCTTAACCTCGCAATATAAATGTTTCATTATGTCAAAAACTTTTGTAAACAATCCAAACCACTTATATATTGCCACTTAATACTTTACAAGGAAAAAAATAATAGTCTTTATAATGTGTTTATATAAAAATAAAATTTAACGATGGGTAACATCAAAAATAGATGAAGAATATGAAATCAGGAGTTCGTAAGCCTTCAAAAGTCCACTGAGGCCCGTAATCACCAACGTCAGTTAACTATTATAATCTATAGATTTGATTAAACTCGCTACTAAATCGACAGTTAAACTCAAAATGCAATGGACCGCATTAGTGATGACGTCAAAAACGAGCACGAAATTTAAACAGGATTCGTTCACATTTTGACCGTCTTAAAACTGACCCTTATGGTTGATATAAATAGGTGTCAAATTAAATAGAACAATTTTGAATCTGCTGATATGTACTTATTATAAACATTTAAAATACAAGGCCGTTATATAAGTATTATACAACTTTTAAATTTATATCAGTGCATATATATCGCTTTAAAATGTTGTGATAATTGTTTTAATTGAATTCTACAAAGCGATGCGCTTTTCTTTATCTTTAAGTTGGCATACATGTAACTTCATAGCTTCTCTCGGAGTACCAGATTTCTATGTTTTGTTTTCTGTCTTCGTGCTTTCCGTGTCTTCCTTTGCATCTTGTTTAGAGAAAGTTCAAATAACTAAAATGAAACACCAACAACACACAACTATCTCAACAACGAAACATATGACAGATATGATTGAAATAATTAAATAGTAACAGATAAAATGAGATCTTGCGGGCGTACCAGAGATGGAATCGTAACTTTAGATATAAAAATCAAAATTCTTGGTCATAACTGGGGGCTCTTACAAAAACTGTTTTTATATTTTAAATAAAACAAACCTATTGCACAATTTAAAACAGTGGAATATTTTACCATTAGACAGAACATAATTCAATTTTGGCAAAACTTCACCTCGTCAAAAACGAGCGAAAACATCGACATTCGTGAAAGATAGCAGGCTTGCGAAATAATCTGAACAGGTGCACAAACGGATTAAAGACGTGCCAAATTATGCGTCAACTTACAATGTTACACGAAATAGCGTGTCCATTCGACTTCGTAAATCTTCCACTACAATTTCGAAATTACAAACTTACAAAGTCAATTTTCTAAATACAAAGTTGAACGACCTTCACTTATACCATAAAATACAAGTTTGACTTATAGCATGCAGGTATTAAAATCGCCAACACTACCTATCCAAATGATAAAAATTCAATTACAGTTATGAGCTTCAAAGTATAAAAACTAAAAGTCAACGTCGAGTCGCGCTAGACGTAGTTAACAAGATTATACGTATCGTTCAATCGTCCTTTTTCTTTCTAATTGCTAGAAATATGGCGGACGAATAACAAACATCAATTAAGAACGGCGTGCGCTCCAATTATAAGTCGTAACGAATGATAAGAAAATCCGGTTTAATTTTGCTCAGAAATTCTCATTCATGAAAAAATAATTGACCACATAGCCTGTTGATGAAAGAAAACAGCAATGTGCACGTGATCAAAATTCACAACCAACTACAAAAACATTAATAAAAAACTGCAAAAGCAATGTGAAGTAACACGGAAGATAAAATCAAAACAAAAATACAAGTGCTGCCATAAACGTTAAATTTTAATACGCTTGGCGCGAAATTCTCTGGAACGATGCACTGAAAAAAAAATCATTGCATTTTTGCCAAATTATGTAATTGTGTAAGACCGTCACTATTAATATTTTTGCTGTGGTCCGAAAATCATCACAAATATTAATTTAAATTTTCGCAAGTCAATCTGCAATCATGCGGTTTTATTAATAAAATAGAAGATCATCAATAAAATCCGATAAGTATTTTTCATGGCATACCTACATCAATTAATGTCAAAAAGGTAAATTTTCGACCAAATCACATCACTTTGATGTACCGACTTTTATTCGGGACAAAAGCCAGGTTTCCAAACTTTATATACGTCCGCCCTTTTTTTTCCATAAAAAATTGCCTCGCCCCCCATCAATTTTCATAACTGTTTAAGTTGGTAAATAATCATATACATACTGAATCTCATTGTTATATTGCTTAATTAATTAGAGCGTAATCGCCAGGCTTATTCTTTCTTCTGGATATACGTTTATTGTATTCAGAAATAATATTTTTGGCAATAGTTGTATCCCCTAAAGGCCTAGAAGATCACGCCCCACAATTTAAAAAACACTGCCTTAAGCGATATCTTAAAAATATATTCGATGAACACCAAAATTCTAGGGTGTTGCCACCTAAAAGAGTAAACATTGTGTATAAAAAAAAAAAAAATGAACTGATGCATTTCGACGCGCTTATCGTATTTTTGTGCGTGCACAGGCAAATGATAAACTTTTCCTCAGACCGCCGCCAGCGTTGCCAAACGAAAATGAATAAATATTTTTATCGCTAACGCCGACTAATTATCTTGCATTTTTATCAGACTAGTCGTCTGATATCGAAATTCACAGAAATAAAAACATTAAAAAATTCGAGTCGACCGTTAAAGATAAATAACTCGTTCACCCAAGTGAAGTAATTCCAAAACGTATCGAATTGCCATCGACGAAACGCGCACACAAAACGAAGACTCCCAAAGTTGCCGAACACTTCGACGACGCCGACGAGAATAGAACCGTATAAAGTTACCGAAAACTTACGTCGACGCGAGGAAACTTTAAACCAAAACAAAATATCTAACCCTAACTCGGAAACGAAACGTTAATTACTTAACATCGAAAATCACATCAATTCCAAAAAAAAAAAAAACAAATCGATTTTTTCAGGTGCAACTACGCGCGTGAAAGTACCAAGCGTTATGCAACAACAATTATTTTTTTATTAAAGCGATAAGAAGAAATTTATTACTTAATATAATAACGAAATAATTAACGACAATGGCACTTGCTTCCCACGCCCATGGTTTTTAAACGCTTGGATGATTGAGTCTTACACGTGGTGTACAATAAACAAGATTAAAAAAGACGCCAAAATCGAAATCAAAATTAGCAAAGTCAAAAACAAAAAAAAAACCAATAAGGTAAAATAGATAAAGAATATGAGCAGCGCTAACAGTTTTATCAAAATACAAAATGCTTACTTAAACTTAGTCTCCTCAGGCTCTCCTTTTTCGAGATAACGACAGTTTCTTTCTTATAGTCGTCGTCTCTGGTAAATAACTTGTTAATAATAATAACATAATCTATACAGAGAAAAATAAACTTAAAGGAAAGAAATGTGTTTGTTTGAAAAAATTTATTTCAATGGAATTAACTTTATTTGAGTTGATTTTGATCTCAAATATTTAATTTATTTAACAAGTAATTTTAAATAAATATTTCTTGTTGTGGAATATACAGGGTGATTCTGACATAAGTACAGATATTTTAACAGGTGATAGCTGACCTTAACCCAAACCCAATTCCGCAAAAACGGCGGTCCCGTCTTCATTTTAAATTTTCGAAAAATGTCATTTTTTATGTGGGCATTCGGTTCTAGGTACGGTCCTGTGTCCATTTCAATATGTATCGCGTTGAAAATCAACTTCCTTTGGCGGGAATAACATGAAATGTTGCAAAACAACCTTTATTGATGATAATTCGGCGTTATTGTCATATTTTACTCACAACTTAGAATATCTTTTTCTGGCACACCTTTCAACATAGGACCGTCATTTTTGCATATTTGGGGTTGGGCTATTGTCAGCTATCACCTGTTAAAATATTTGTACTTATTTCAAAATAACCCTGTATATTTGCCCATATTAACAGAAAAGAAACCTTTTTCTCAGTGTACTTGTGCATATCAAATCAATCACACAGTGTAGGTACTTCTACTTCCTCGTATCAAGAAAAAAATTAACTCGACCTATAAATACATACTAACAGCAACAACTAACACATGAAACTAATGTTATTCAAATTCCACCCTCTCCGACATGGGAAAGCACCCTTTACACCAAGCAACTGAAGCAACCTGAAAAAGTCGATGTTATCTCCCCTCAATATTAAAAGAATAATTGTATTGTTAAAAGCGTGAAAAGGAAAAATCTCTATCACATAAAAAATGAAATGCTTGTATATATAGGTACCTAACTATCGCACGTCCTAAAACTTTCTTTCCTAAATTAATCGAAATAACCTGTCGATATTTTCCATCCAGCAAAATCGAACGGTGCAAATGTACTAGTTTATGTCGCAAAAATTGGCTTGACATTCCAATTGTAAATAAATAACACGTCATTGCAAATTAAACTATGCATATCCGACCAACAACTGTTGATGATGGAAAATTACTGTTGAAAGCCAAATCCGTATCAGACTTTTTTTTCAATTATGAAAATGTACAGGTGGCTCAGTCTTTAATTGGGTCATCGCTCTGGAACATTTAAATAAATAATATTTGTCAAATAAATTTTATTAATAAAAATAGTTTAAAGTCTTATTGGTTGGAAGATAACGCTAAAATAAAAAAAAAAAACACCAGAAATATCCTATTGATATGTATTAAGTTTAAATTTAAGACAAAACAATCTTTTGGGAATTTTCATTTCCAAATTGACGAGAAAATTATCGAGGAAATCGAAATTCGAACGTTTTATTTCTACAGGCATCGAATTTAAATTGTAGGATAACTTTGGTTGGACAAAGTCGACTGAATGGTTTTAGTGAATATCCACATAAATCTAGTTCAGTTATCTTCATTTAAACAATTAGGTTTACTCCTCGTGTGATCGATTTGAAGGCTAAAATGCAATGGGCTAATTTCACTGAATCATCTTCAATGGAAATGGACTGTTCAATTAATTAAAATTGATTGCATTTAAACACACTTTGACTGGATTGTCTTCAATTAAAACTCTTTTGAACTAAAGTCCAGTCAAAATGTGTCGACTTAATTACATAAGAGTTAATATGAATTCGGTTGAATCAGTTTTTTTTTTTTTTTGAGACGAGTTATAAAAAAATATTTAATCTGAATGAATGAATTCGAGTAACATTAAACTGGGACTGAGTGGGTTCAATTGTCATCAGTTATTTCTTTCTTTTTCTCCGTGTTAATTAATTAATTAAATCTGACACTCTTGCTTACGTTTTTATTTGAACATACGTTTTAAAAGATAAAATAAATCATAATCTAAAGATTTCTGATCACACCGTATACGCAGACATGAAACTTTTGTATACCGTCATTATTCGAAGATTTTATCCAAATCTGATCTTATCCGTATAAGGGCTATTGAAAATGTATTAACGTACGTGTGAGATTTGAAGTTAATAACACGCCGAATAAGTTGTACGATTACAACTGTCACGGAATCAGGTTTCTATATGTAATTGACTTTCTAATCGACCCTCGTATCGACGATTGACTTTGGAAAACAAATGAAAAAATACAAACTGGATCTATTAAAACGCGACATTGTAAAAATGTAATTTATTATAATGTGTATTAATTTTAAAAATTTGCACGCAATCGAACGGATAATTACGCACATAATAAGAGAAAACAATTAATTATTAAAATTACAATGACAAACTAAACTAAAGCATAATAATAATAATAATAATAAAACTAAAGCAAATGTGGTAAAAATGTTGACATATCGATGTTAAAACCAACTTCTTAAATATTCCAGTTTAAGTTGCTGCGAGTCCGGATCAATTTTAAACGTGAATATTTCATTAACGATGTTCACGACGTTTCCACGATCAATATTGACTTAGATAAAAATATTTCTTGCAAAATCTTCGAGAAACACGCCTTTCGTGCACACATAAGTAAAAAATGGTAAAAAAACGTGTAACCAATTATAAAACTTTCAGAAAATGTGGAAATAACCATAAATCATCGTTACGATAGCGTAGAAAGTTTGAAAGATTACAGCGCCAAAAAAACACTACATAACCTCAATTGAAAGTAAGGTATTATTGGTAAATTATTGGAAAAAACTGATTTAATCAACAAATTATGGAAAATATCTAATCAAATCGGTAAAAGCATGTCAATGCCTATAAAATATTGAAAATAACGACACAAATTGAGAAGAAAAAAAAATCAGCTGATCGTTTACGACAAACGTTCCATTTTCGAAACTTTTCCGCTAAGAAACATTTTAAAAGTATTGATTTATAAATAGTTTGGAGCGATCGGACATATTTGAGGTTATCAACTTTAAGTGAGAGACTTTTGTGAAAAAATCCTTGCCGCTTTAAAACGCACGGGTGCAAAGTAAAAGCGAAACCAATTAATAACCAAACAAAAACATCGTGATATGGCACAATCGTTTTGTTAGAACGTTCTAAATGCATTTAACCGTTCGAAAATCTATTTATAACGGCCCTGTAAATAGTGAAATTGTTAATATTGCGTGTACCATACATTCTCGGGTGTAAAACTTGACCTAGTCAAAATGCCAACGAAGTTTTCGAGATGCAAGTGGAAAGTTTGCGTTTTTGAGTTCGTGGTGTAAAAACCGCGAAATGTGGCTTGTGTGATGGACTGATGGTATCGACGTCGATTCGGCGAAATGCCGGTAAAATACAAACATGTTTGGCATATTAAGCACACGGAATGCTTAAATTTTAACTTGGATAGGTTTTCTTGGAAACGTATGAAAGTGTCGATTTTTATAATTGGAAATCATGCGTGTGTAATAAAAGATAAGACATGGTATAAACACGTATGTGACTTACCTTATAACGAACTGTGACAGAAACAAAGAGTGAAGCGGCTGTAGCCACGCTGTTAGATTCCCAGTCGCACAGGCCTAATTTCTTACAAAACTCACAAATAAACTTCACTTGTGAACAAACAACAAACACACCAATGTTTATACAACTAGATAACCACTAACTTATTAATTTATTCCAAAGTTTTAACAATTATTTTGTCTTGGTTCTTGATACTAAACGCTGAACTCCCCCACTTCTCGGCACATCAAAATGGCGGACGCAAAACAGTAGTACCGTTCTTACTCGCCCATAGCAGACTCCCCTCTTGTGACACAAAACCGACAAAAGTTTCCAAATTGTTAGCAAACTACGCGTGTAGAATGCAGCACTTATGTTTTTCAAACTTATCGAAACCACGCCTCTCTCGCCAATCTCACCTTAACTTTTATTACTTATATATAGCAATAAATTGATAATAAACCATTATAAACGTCACGTATTTATGAAAATGGATGTAACACATTTTCTCACATACAATTTTACACCGTGTTTCCATGGTTATTCAAACTATACAACTCATTTTACCTACTTATAAACAATTAAATTTCAATATTTTACAATCTAATCTAATTTAATAACATGTACAACTACAATTTATTATTTTTGTCCTACCATTACTTTATATCAAATTTCCCACAAAAATCAAAATAACCGCCAGAAAATAACGAACGATTCCGGAGTCCTCCGACCTATCACAAAGCGAATTTCTGTTGCTTAAAGTTAGTCAGAAAGAAAATTGAATGTTTTTTGTTGATCTATGAAATATCGAACTGTTCGGAACTATTTATTGGAATATACTAATTATAACGTAAAAACTAAAACATTTTTAATCATTTTTATTAAAAAGAATTGAATTTAGAAGTTCTTTTGTGACTTATCCGTAAGTTTTAATTGTTTTTCATGCTCATGTGTTCCTAGAAACAGTTCTAAACTGTTCGATCGGTTCGTAATTTCATCAACCAATTAAAACATTCATTTATAACTAATTTCAAATAACTGAAGTCGGCGAAATCGGGAATTGTTCGTTATTGTCAGAGTTGCCAACTTAGATGGTTTCCCCTAGATTTGGGGTTTTGTAAGTATTAAATTAAATTAAAATATTTCAATTTCATTAATAACCAAATTAAAATATTTCAATTTCATTTATAACTAATTTCAAACAACTGAAATCGCTTTGATGGGTTGGCGAAATCGGGAATTGTTCGTTATTGTTAGTGTTGCCAACATAGATGGTTACCCCTAGATTTGGGGGTTTATAGGTGTTTTGGGGTGTGTTTTAGGGGGGGAATATTTAGTTAGAAGCGTTAAGTTTAGGTTGACGTAATGTATTCCTTTTGAATTTTAATTACGGAGCGAACACAACCCATACAACCCCCCCATATATCTTTATTTCACATGAAAATAGTCTGTAACGTTTTTTAAGCTTCTTTTAGGGGGTTTTGAAACTTCTGTTGGGGATAAATTGTTGGTGATACTGGTCCGTAGGAACAAATTTTAAGTTTGTTCACTTGTAATTTTCCCGCCGTTTTTCATTATAGGTTACGTTTAAATCAAATAAAATGAAAACCGATAGAAAACCAACAAGATATGCACATTCGTCCGGCCATACAGATGTTTGTTACTCACAAGATGGAAAGTAAGTAGAAAAACTGTTCTGATGTGAATTTAATTTAATTTCCAGTAAGATTATTACTTGCGGCACGGACGGTGATATAAGAATCTGGTCAGGATTCGATGATTACGACCCAGTACAAACATGCGTTGGTGAATGGTCTTTATGCGTTAAACACAAAAATGATCACTTACAAATTGGAACGGATAACAACAATGTCCAACTTTTGACATACCCGGGTGGTGAACGAGATGGTATATTAACTAGATTCACGGCCCATGTCAATCATATGGCTGTTGGAAAGAATCATAACGTAAATTTTTAAATATGCACTATTTAATTTTATAAAAAAATCAGTTTATAGCAATAGCTGCTGAAGATATGACTGTTAAAATTATAAATTTATCCGACCCGAAGGAAATTACTTCACATATGAACTTTACCGGTTTGAAGGGGCCACCTTTGAGTGTTGCTTTGTGTCCGAATGCGAAAATGTTGGCTGTTAGTTCCGGTGATGGATATTTGAGAATTTGGAATGTTGAAATGCAAGACATTATTAAGGAATTTAATTGTGTGCCGAAAACTAACAGTTTTATGAATGCAAAATTGCTTTGTAAGTTTTATTTACATATAATTAATATCCTCTTCTGCTTATTAGTGTTGGAGTAATTTCTCTAGATTATGACCATACATTTTTTTCAGTTTTTCTGCCCTCAATTTTCTGTGTCTTCCATACATTTTTGCCATAATATTGCTTTTGTACTATATTGTCCCAGTTCTGGTGGTTTTCCTCTTCCATTGAAATCTCATTACATATATTTTCCCTTTGCAATTTTTTTGTTACTAAATTTTAATAAGTTTCGTTTTTAAGTTATGCGTTTAAAATTTTAATTTTAGGTCGAATGGATTTTGAACCGAATTATTCGAAATATTTGGCATATCCCGAAAACAACACAATTGTCGTGATCAACACTTCAGATTGGAGCAATAATCAAACATTAAAATGTGAAACGGTCGATGCATCATTTTCCATTGTTCAGTTTTCGCCTTGTGGAAATTACATTGCCGCTGCTAGCGATAAAGGTGATATTGCAATTTTCGAAATGGCCACACAATCTCTCATTGAGGTTTCATTTCATCCTACTTCAACGGCTATTTGTGGTTTAGTTTGGAATCCATCGGGTAAACACTGAAGTAAACAATAATGTTTTTAATTTTTTTGATGATTCATAGGTAATGGAGAAATAGCATATTGCGACGTTCAGGGTCAGTTAGGAATAGTGTGTAATTGTTCAAATTTAGATCAAGTTGATGCAGATATTAATGAAACAGAAAATGAGAATGAAGTTGATTTTGGTGATGTGCAGTTTGAAGATGATGACGAAGATAATGAAAATGCTATTTCTTTGGAGAAATTGAAAAATGATATTATGGGTACTGTAGAACCAGAACTTAATTTTGATAAAGGTGTGATAACTTTAAATAATAATACTTTTTGCACATCACAAACTCTGGCCAATGTTTAACAAAAGTCTAGTGTTGGCTCCAACGTTGGTCTATGTTTAATACACCTCACGCAATAGTCAATTTGGAAACATTGCATTTAATTTTTGTTTTTTTAGAATCTTCTGCACCAAGTCCTAGACCAAGAACGCCTGAAATACCTCTGCAATCAACGTTCATGCCGTCATCAACTCCTGAACATTTAAACCCTCGTTATCTTTGTTGGAATGAAGTTGGTATTGTTCGAAGTTATGGTTCTGAAGATGATGAAGGGCAAAGATCCATTGAAGTGGAGTTTCACAACTCAACTTTTCATAATAGCATGATGATGCAAAATTTTCTTGGATATACCATGGGATCCATCAGTACTGCTGCTTTAGTCGTTGCTAATTCTAAGTATGTTTTCAGTCTAAAATTTCTGATTCTGTTCTTGTTGCTTTTTATTTATTTATAAATTTATTGCTCAATCTCTATTGTGAGTAGATTATGAATAGAAAATAAAAAGACTGTGATTGACAAATGTGTGAGTATTAGCGTTAGGGACTTAAACGTTCTAATCGCTCCTCCCCCACTTCTTTGATTGATTGCGTGGCCCCGCGCAGCTGATTTTTTAAAAGTTAACTTCCTCTGAGCTGTTCAAAAATCAGCTGGGCAGGACCATGCATGTGACGAGAAGGGCTTCAAACTCTCATATCCTTACTACTAGTATTTTTTTTTATGCAATAATTGTTTTGTGTTAGTTTTCTTTTCAATTCAGTTTATTACTCTTTTAGCCAAATAACGGTCGTTCCTTTATCGTCTGGAACAAAGGAATGGAATTTAAGTGTGGACGATGATTTAGACATAATCTGTATAGCAGCATCTCACAATTTAATATGTTTTGCTACTTCTAACTACTTGGTGCACGTTTGTACGATTTACGGCACTCAAAAAGCAGTCTTATCTGTACCTGGGCCTATTGTAACCATGTCTGCATTTGGTTGTCTTTTATTAATTGCATATCACAGCGCCTCGGCAAGAAAAGATGACCAATGCATCAATATGATGCTGATCAAATTAGAAGGCAAGTTTTTAAACAATTTTATGGAATCTACTACAAAGGACATTTTAGGTACATCTATTGTTAATCGAAACATATCGTGTGCTCTAAGTCCGGAATGTAATTTATTTTGGTTGGGTTTCTCGGATGTTGGTTCACCTGCTGTTTATGATTCTAATGGGTTATTGTATCTTTTTCCATTGGACTCAAATTTATGGTTACCATTTTGTGACGCTAGAAAGCATGTAAGTTGAACTTACAGTAATTTTATTATGTTTTACATTTGAATCATGTAGTGTACAAGTCCGTCAGATGGATTTTTTGTGACGGCAGTTTTTGAATCGACACAAACAGTTCGAGGCATTCGTTGTAGAGGAGCAATTTATCCTGGATTCACTCCAAGACCGATGCTTTTGGAGTTACCTTTACAACCGATATTTCTTGAAGCGTCCACGGAAAAATCTCAAATGGAAGCAAACCTATTTACTTGGTCCACTTTACAAGTTGAAAATGTTGACAAGAAAATGAAGGAAACTGCTTTGAAAACGTTTGCGGTAATTATTTTCAAGAAAAATTTCCTCCAACCATCTCCCTAGTATCACGGTATAAATCTTGTATGTCTCTACAATTTTTCAACAACTTCCTATCCTCTTTTTTCCATTCAAGTACCACCAACCTAATAATATCCTCTTGCAACCTTCCCAACCTCATCCTCCCATGCTTCTTCATTGTCAATCAAACCCATCGTTACTCTTCTCATTTTTTGTACTATACAATATCATTTGTAGCTTGCTTGTAAGAATAATTTGGATCAACGTGCTTTGGAATTGGTTGAAATGCTTGGCAATCAGCAAATATTGACATTAGCGATGAAGTATGCCTTGAAGTTGGATAAGAGACGTTTGGCAGAAAAATTAATGGAAATTTCTTCAAAAATTGACGATGATGACAATGAAAACACGGAAAATGTAAGTTTTATTATTTTATCTGACAATTAATGTATAGTTTTTTTAAAGGATATATCAATATCAACACCTTCAAATACAATCAGACCAAATAGAAAACTCGTGTTGTCTACAAAATCGAAAAGTTCCACTAAAACGACTATAAAGGTAATTAATTTATTTTATTGGTGTGTTTTATTTGTCATAATTTTAGGTTTCTACACCTGTTGATTCAGATATTACAAATTCATTAAATGAAGTAAATTCGCAGGTAAAAAAAATGTTAATATAAGATGTTGAATTTACATATATTGTGTATAATTTATGTATAGGAGAGTTCCACTTTGTCATCTTCGAGAAACAATATTATTGAATCGACCATAAACACACAGGTAAAAAATTATTTACAGCCCTCTTCTATTGCTACTCCTGTTGTTCCTGCATGTGCCCTTCAACTACTCTTCCATATCTACACTTCTGTTCCAATTACGCTTTCAGCACCTTCATTATACCTGTACTTTCACTCTTTTTAGGTTTTCTGCCCCATCACCCACCACCTCCGCTATGTACAGTATGAGGCTTTATTCAGAGCATCCCTGCACTGCCATCGTCTCCTACAAACGGTCCCCTCTATTACTCCAAAATATACTCAAAACTTAATCTGCTTTTCATGTTTTCCGGCACATGTACATACTTGAGGTGCTCCTCAAAATTGATTCGTTTTCTTGATGTTCAGTTCTCACCCGTTCCTTTCCTGATACCTCTCCAGTCATGCCAACATTCCTTTCGCATCTTTTTCTTTTTTCAAGAGACCAGGTCGTCCGCGAATGCGAACGAACATATCTTCTGAAGGCATCTTTCAGCTGTGATAAATACCGGTTAAAGAGCTGTGAACTTAATGGATATCCTTGGAATTAACCTTCGCTATTCTCATATTCTCCCCAAATTCCTCACCAACCTTGATCTTGCAAAATGTTTCTTCAAATTATGTTTTTATTTTTACAAGGAATCATTATTTAGTGAAGACGAACCAAAAAATCCATTCTTAAAGAGTTTAAAGAAACCCAAAGTTCCATCGTACAATCCGCTCAGTTTAACAGATAAATTTGCTGGTTTTGACGAGAAAAAGGAAAATAAAAATTGCGAAGTAAGTTACTTTCAACGTAAATTTTTCTTTCTGATTTGTCGTCTTAGGGTTCCGAAAAACGGAAAAAACCAGATACGACGCCGGATTCCGACAAAGGTAAAGAAAAACAAAGAAAACTAAGTGCATTTATGTTTTCGAAAAAATAATACTTTAAGTTGTAAATATTTATTTATGTTTGCGTTTTAAGTTGATAAAATACATTTTTGTAGATAAGATGATTTTTTTTTTATAAATCATCACTAAATATGATAAGTTTTATTAAGTTTGATGAGTTTTTCGTGGATCATGGAATAAACCTTTCGAAAACAGTGATTCCCATTCTGTGCCGTTGGGATATTCGTATTTTTCTATTGCTTCTTGCTTCATGGTGGTGCTGTACCCAGCCGCCTACACAGCGTTAAATTTGAAATCGAAATAAATTTATATAAATACTTACTTTTGGTGCTTGATATTTAGCATTAACGACAACAGTTGGATTGATGAATTGATCGTGTTGTTGATCTACGTATTCTATAACACGATCTTCTTGAGTCCCAGACAAGGATACATAATCCCACATTTGTAGATGTTGAACCATTTCACACAATCCTACACCTCCGGCATGTGGACATACTTTCACTTAAATCAATAAATATTTATATTTAGAAATGAAATTACAAAAATTTGTCTTACCTCCCAATTTATGTGCCATTAAATAAACACTCAAAATTTCATTAATACCACCAATTCTTGCCGAATCAATCTGACAATATTGCAAAGCGTCTGCTTGCATAAACTGCTTAAAAAGTACTCTGTTGCAACACATTTCCCCTGTCGCTACACCAATTCCATATGGTTTCAAAGCTTTTGCGATGGTAGCATGACCCAATACATCATCAGGTGAAGTGGGTTCTTCAATCCAAGTGATTTTAAACTTTTCCAGTTCTTTCATCCAATCAATCGCCTGTTGTACTTCCCAGACTTGATTTGCGTCAACCATCTGGAAATTTATCAATTTGTTGCAAAAATTTGATGACAATAGTTACTTTACCAATTTGTTTTCCCATCCTATTATGCTTCTCACAATTTCGAGTCTTTTCATGTCAAGTTTTAAATCGGTACCGACTTTTACTTTGAAGGAAGTAAAACCAAGGTCTAAATATTTTTGGCACAGGTCTATTAAGATTTCTTTAGAGTAACCCAACCAACCTAGAATTTACTTATTAATTTGCTATTTGAAAAAATGAAAATATTACGGAGAATATGTAGTGTGTGGGCAAAGAAGGCATATGAAATGTTGAGGATGGTGTTAAGGAACAAAAGAGAGAAATTTAAAGGAAATCATGCTGATATGGGAAAGCTGTGTTAAAAGTATACAGATGCGGAACTTTTGCGGTAAAGGAGTGTTTGGAGAGACTAGAAATATAAAAACGGTAGCGTTAGAGATGGAAAAAGAAGCAGCTGGGGACAGAGAATGGCTGGAAATATTGAGAGAAATAAACGGAGGGGTTGAAGAAAAGATGGAGTTCTCGATTTGGATTTAAATAAAGGTTTTATGACATACCAACTTGTGTAGTATAAGCTGGGTAACCATTCTCGAGCAAATCGTTGATGCGTTTTTCCTTGCCTTCGCGGCCTTTTTTCAAAATTTGTATGGCTTCTTCCTTGGTGACGACGTCGGTTATGTATCGGAAGTCGATGGTCGAAACCAATTGTTCCGGTTCCAAATCGGCTAATAATTGCCAAACTGGCTTATTGAGTAATTTAGCCCACAAATCCCAAATAGCGTTTACGATTGCGGCAGTCGCCAAATGGGTAACTCCTTTTTCTGGTCCCACCTAAATTCAAATATTCGATGATTTAGAACAAAATTTAATTGCGTAACTAATTACCCATCTGATTTGGCTTTCGCTGGTCAACGATCGCCAAAATTTAGCGAAATCTTTGAAAATGTCGACTGCCGTCAATCCCACAACGAGTGGGGATAGGGATTTAACGGCGGCGACCACAATTTCGGTTCCTCTTCCACAAGTGAAGGTCAAACCGTGGCCTTCGAATCCTTTTGCGATTTTTATGGTGACGTACGCACAAGAATAGTCAGGATCCGTATGCTTAAAATGAATGATTTTTTAAATATATTTGAAAAAATGTTTTAGAAATTTTGAGAACCCGTGGAAGATTTAATTTAATTAAAATGAAGTACGTATCTATCTTTAGGTCCATCGGCCTTGAAAAAGATTATGTTTTGGGTCAGAATCACATGATCTTATTGATAATTATTATATAATATTTTTTAATTTACACCAGAAAAAATTACCATAGCATCGGATCCATGGGCGCCCAAAGACGTTGGAAATCTCAAATCTTTGACGTCTAATGAGACGATTTTCAAATTTTCGTTCGTAAGAGTATTCATCTTGAGCGCACGAATTTCCTTCTACACCGTTTCACAAAAACGTAACGAATGTCACGATCTTATGTCAAAACTAAACTCGAGATAAATTTCTTATCTATAAATTTATTCTTGTGCCGTAGATTTATTTAAATGGAATGAAATGAGCTCGATAATTTATCTGTGATTATATACTACTTTAAAAATGTTATGTACACAATAACAAAGGTGTTTGTTTAGTGAAAATAGAAATTAGTTAAGCACACATCTTGGTGTTTGGTTCACAGACTCGGACAATAAATATTTTTGTCTGAGGCGAATATTTATTTTATTAACAATGACATCGACGCCAATTCTCCCCATGCTAGTTCCGACTATGGTTTTTTGTTTATACGGAGTCGGAATTTTTAATTGTTACATTATTGATTATGTATTAAACTCCAAACAAAAATATGAGCTTGCAAAAATATCAAAAGTGAATTAACTTTTAAAATAAATAATTTTTTCTCTCTGGAAAATGAAAATGTATGTATGCGTATGTTACATCCGAATGGTGTAGACCGAGCTTAAATGATATGACTTAGACCAGCGCCGGCTCTAGGCGGTAGGCAAGGTAGGCGACTGCCTACGGCGGCAAAATGTAGGAGCGGCAAAACCGCCTGAACTGGAGTGGAAAAAATAAACCCAACCCACAAAAATATATTTTGATTACTTGAATCTAGAAAACAAATGAAAGAAGTTATTCGAGATTGTTTTAATTTAGGTTTAGACTTTGTACAGTGTGGTGATAAAGTTTGGAACTAAATTCATAAAAGCGTTCTATAATGTTTTTAAGAAAATCGCTCGGACAGGTCAATTTTTCTTTTTAAAATGCCGTCTTCTGACGTTATTTTTTTTGGAATGACGTCATTTGTTTTTGCACAATGACGTCATCATATTTTTTTTTTAATGACAACCCCCCACTTTTTTCTTCTGTTTTTAAT
>JAFFZR010022881.1:0-15526 GCA_018397195.1 Lethrus apterus | reverse complement strand
TTGTACCGGATAGGTTTTAATTATAATTTAAATGTACCTGAAAATCTAAAAAATAAATACAAAGGAAAATCTTCTTCACGATAATAACGATAATAACTCATGTATGTATATTGACAATTTTCGTGCATGGATATATACAGGATGATTTTTTGAAAACGATCCGCCTGAGATATTTCTGAAACCAAAAGGAAATTAAAAATTTCCGAAAACATGTCCGCTTATATGTCAAGGGGGAAACGGTTTGACCTATGATTCACACTTTTGACGTTTACCCCTGCGCCCCCACGAATACCTACCCAAAAATTTTAAATGGAAGGACCCATCGCGTGGTATCTCAAATGAACGAGCAATCGATGGGCTTTACAGGTGTGTTTTAATTTTTGAATTCTGATCATTACTTCCCGAGTTAGAGAGCTTTGAATATTCAAACTTTTTCATTTTGTCACCGGGTCTGTAACTAACAAAAAGCGAAATGCTCCAAACCGAGTAGATACCCCTTGCGATTTCAAAATTTTGTGGCAAAACATGTGCCCTTGCAAAGAAACTTCACCTGTTTCAGTATTTTTAAGCAACTAATCTCCAAGGTGACATAAAAATGAAGAAAGTTTGAATATTCAAAGCTCACTAACTCGGGAAGTAATGATCAGAATTCAAAAATTCAAACACACCTGTAAAGCCCATCGATTGCTCTTTCATTTGAGACACCACGCGATGGGTCATTCCATTTAAAATTTTTGGGGAGGTGTTCGTGGGGGCGCAGGGGTAAACGTCAAAAGTGTGAATCATAGGTCAAACCGTTTCCCCCTTGTTATATAAGTGTACCTGTTTTCGGTAATTTTTAATTTCCTTTTGGTTTCTGAAATATCTCAGGCGGATCGTTTTCAAAAAATCACTCTGTATATATGTATATTGATAATTTTCGTGCAACCATAATATTTAGATGCCAGAGTCCGTTGGAACAGATTACTGATGATTTTGCGGTGCGTTTGGACGAGGTTCCAGGCCCTTGTGTGCCTGAAAACAGCCCTCCGGAAGAAAATTCCAATCGGTTTGTTGGTTTTACAATACCAACCCGGACCAGCATCCGGACTTCGCAGTTGAATGCCGAGGATACAGCAGCCCCGGACTCCGGTGCTACAGGCGAACGGGAGAGTTCAATATCACCCTGGTTAATAGCAACACTTCAATTTATGTTAGGGATTTTCGGTATGATTTCTTCTGGGTTGGCAACGCTGAGTGTGGGTCAAACCACGCAGGACAGTTTCGTTTGTCGTGTTTTCGCGGCAAAAATATTGTATATGACAACGGTGGGCAACCCCCGGCCCACGGGTCAGCTACGGCCCGCGAGATCTTTAGAAGAAATTATAAATACATATTTTTCGTTGCAATTCTTCTAGTTTGAATTGAACATAAACGCACATAGCAACGTGTAAGTAATGTAGTGTATTCCAACATACGACACCGGAACATTGTCAGCATTTTCCCTGAATATACACGAACATCCAGGACAAGAAGGGCAGAACGTAATTATTCGTTGCCGAGTTAATTATGTGGGTCCGAGCATCGCGCTACCCACACTTCAATTATTTTATTCAAGTTAAATTTCAACTATCAATTATCATTATATTTTAATCAATCGATTTTATTGTATTGTATTGTATTCTGGCCAATGTTATAAAAAGAAGTTGCCCACGCCTGATATTAAAGTTTGAAAACACTGATTAATTGGATATTGGACGATAACTGCCGATGTATTACTTTTTTGATAACGGGAACTACTTTTGCTACAGTTGCCAACACTCCCGGATTTTGCCCGGAATTTCCCGGATTTGCCCGGAGTTTCCCGGATTTGCCCGGAGTTTCCCGGATTTGCCCGGAGTTTCCAGTACTTTACCCGGAGTTTTCCCAGATTTTGCCCGGAGTTTCCCCGGAATTTCCCAGACTTTGCCAGGAGTTTTCACGGATTTTGTCCTGAGTTTCCAGGACTTTGCCCGGAGTTTTCCCTGATTTTGCCCGTAGTTTTCCCCGATTTTGCCCGGAGTTTCCCCGGATATAGCCCGGAGTTTCCAGGATTTTACCCGGGGTTTTCCCGGTCTTTGCCCGGAGTTTTTCCTGATTTTGCCCGTAGTTCCCCCGGATTTTCCCATATTTTGCTCGGGGTTTTTCGGATTTTGGCGCCATTTTGCACGGAGTTTTCCAGATTTACTCGGATTATTACGGATTGCCTGGAGCAACGGTGGGCAATCCCGGACCGCAGAAAAGTTTCTATCCGGCCCGCGAGATCTTTAAAAGAAATTATAAATAAATATTTTTCATTGTAACTCTTTTAGTTTGAATTGATTATAAATGTACATAGCAACATGTATGTTCATAACTTATTTATTTCATATTTGCAGACTAAAAAATTATAGGTCACAAGAAGGTGTCAATTAACTACTACGGCCCGCGGAAAAAACGTAAAATTTATTCTGGCCCATGTTATACAAAAGGTTGCCCACCCCTGGTATATGAGATGAAATTTTCGGTAAATCGAGGTGTGATTCTCCGATCTGGAGTCGTCTAGAAGTTTTGGGTTTGATTAGTTATATATTTTTTTGGTTGGTTAGTTTCAATTTTATACGGTGAGTAGGTTATAATGGGAATAAATTAATGATTTTCTTTTGAAAGATTTATTTGTATTGACGTGAACAACGACAGGGATTTGTTTAAAATTTATTATTTGTATTGATGTGAACAACGTCAGGAAATTGTTTAAATTTTATTTATCGTTAGATGTATAGACGTGAACAACGTTATGGATTTGTTTAAACTTTATTTATTCGTATTGATGTGAACAACGTCAGGAAATTGTTTAAATTTTATTTATCGTTAGATATAGTGACGTGAACAACGTCAGGGTTTGTTTAATTTAAAAACGTGAACAACGTTACTTATTAGTTGAATATGAAGATTAATAATATAAAGATTAAGACTATTACATCAGACATTTGTAGGTTAGGTAGTGAGTTAGCGTTGTTAAAAGAATGTACACATACCATTTCCGAGCGGAGACATACGTAGCGTCTCTTCTAAATAGAAATTTCACCATCACCCGAAAGAAAAACGTCGTTAAGTTTTTTTTGCGTTATGATATGTAGTAATTAAAAACATAGTTTATTTTCTATAATAAAAGATTTGAAACCAAACAAGATTTAAAACCAACATTTCTTACAGAGGCTTGGAATGTGTTAAAAAATATATGATTGATGGATTTTAAAAAAATATTGCAATTAATTAGATAAGCAGTCACATCGCAATATGGGATTGAGAATTAGATATTGAGTAAAAGAAAAGAAAATAGATTACAGGCTGCAGAAATGAGGTACTTAAGAAAGTCCACCTTTCTTAAGTATCTCATTGGTTAAAAAAGTAGATAAAATAAAAATCCATCAGAGAAAAATTCCAAATGAAATCGTTGAAAAATAAAATATAGGAAAAGAAATTAAAATGGGCCGGACATTTCATCCGAATGGCAACACAAGACAAGCAAAGAAAGTATGGGCAGCTAGAACAACCTGGAACAACAGTGTAGCGGAGATACTCAAATTTAGAAGAACATCATAGGAGCAAGCAAGAATATGCATACTGTTTTAATATTTTAGCATTTCCTCATGACAAAATGCAGCTATTCATATTGCATTTACAACATAATTACAGATTATTCTGCCTTCCATCAAAGGTTGTCACAATATTTCGTATTTCTTCATATTTTCGTGGTAATTTGCGCTTGTCTTGCTTTCGTAGAGCAGCAAACTATTCTTAACAATTTTTTTATATTTGATGTAATATGAGATTAATGAGGTAGTATTTTTCATTTTATTTAAACTTTTGTTCAAGTACTTTTTTATCTTCATTCGCAACATTTATTTTCTTAAATGTGTGGGACAAGTTTGTGTGGGACAATACTCTTTTACCTTTTCAACAAACAGAAATAATGAAAATGTGTCGTGTACTTCGTATAATTTTAATAAATACTTTTAGTGCCGTTTTCGTGTTTGGAGTAGCAATAAATGCTTTCTTGATATATTTATTTCAATTTGCCAATAAAGTTGAAATATTAAACAATAATTCTTCTTTTCGAGCTATTATTTATTTTTCACCCCGTGAAATTAACGTGCATTTCAGATAGTAATAAATCACTGTGGGGTTTTTGTTCCTTTTAATAAGACTTTTTTTATTGGATACAGACCGCCAATATCTTATAAAATAATTGATGTAATTAACGTATAATTAATGAGGTCATAAATAATTATATTTTTTTATAATATACGTACAGCAATTAAAAGGACGTGGAATAATATAAACAGAACATATTTTATGGCTATGCTACTTATTTGTTTTATTTAATCGCGGTATGTATTAATAGACACTGACGAACTAATATGTTATTGTGGCGCAGTTGTGAGTGCAACAAATTATAAATATCAATTTCACGTACATGAATATGGAATTATAACATTCCGTATGCCCTCATTAATGTTTGTGTGGTTCGATTTTTTATGTGCAATTTTGTTGCGGTTAATGCATGTGCGGTAATTACGTCATTAGTTATTAAATCGTAAAATCAACGGGAGAGCTAAAAATTTAATTAACTAGTTAAAATTTGCGAAAAAAATTTTTAATTAATAATTACGGTTACAGGAAATTGTGCTTTTGACATGTTTAAATTTAATGATATACCCTGATATGGGGGATGTGCGTGCTCTTTGTGTTATTATGCTGCTTATTGGAAACTCTTGCATACGTAATTAATTTGCGACGAGTCTGATTGATACTAACGTCTTATGGGTCGATTCTGTGAACATGATCTGTAACCTAAATCTATAGCGTTCGTAAAAACTTAAACAGGTTCTTACATAGACGCCCTAAGAACTAATTTAGCTTCTTACGGACGCTACAGATTTAAGTTACAGATTATACAGATGTGCACAGAATTGGCCCATTAATTTTGTACAAATCTATAAGGTCTTGATTTCTGTCTCAGTTAATAAGTATATTCAGTTTTACAGTTTTTGATACAAAAAATGTTTGCATTATTGTAATTGGTTCCCCGACATCCATTAAAATCTTTTTCAGGATTTTTCAAGTACTAACAATATCTTTATGTAACATTGGTTCTGTGCATTAGATGCCACTATATTTTTCTTGTGTACTTGAGCCCGCCAAACTCGAAAATTGCATAATTTTTTTTTGTATGGATACGTTTTCGAGATATGAGTTTTTAAACTTTTTCTTGGTTTTTTCGGAGGTAGTTTGACTATTTGAAGCATATCTCGAGTTAGAAACGCCCAATCTCGCCGCTCGGCGCATCAAATTAAAGATAATCGAATCACAAATAAATGTTTCTAATATTGTTTTTCATTCGCTTCAGTAGTTTCAGTGCAAAGGGCCATCATATGTAAAAAAAATTTTTGGCCGAAATCAAAATCGATAATTCAATGTATCGCCGAGAAAAAGTATAAATCGTGGAAATATAATCAGTTTCTTGTTTTTTACGTAGAGTTTGCAATTTTACGAAGAGAAAAAGGTATTTAGGATGAAAATCTATGTAGAAATGACGAAGTTATGATCAATTATATATGAAAGCACCAAAATTATATATTTTTTTATTTTTGTATTTTTTCCTTATTAATAGCGTATAACTACGTTTATTTGTATTGTACTCTTTCAGTATTGTCCTTTGTATATTTTGGAATCAGTTTCTCTTATGAGGAACCAGATATAATCTCCTGTCATTCCCTCATCCCAAAATCCCTGGTAGCGCCGCTCAATGGTCATTTCTTGGTGGAATCTCTCACCATGCACGTCGCTAACGTCACAAAGATTCTCCGGGGGGAATCGGGTGAGAATGCAGAAAATGAATCTTTAGAGACATATTTACGCCTGTTGGAAAAATTAAAAAAAATGAATGATATATAATTATTTTTTTCCCGGAGAATCTCTGTGACGTTAGTGACGAGCATGGTGAGACGTTCCACCGAGAAATACTGAGCGGCGCTACCGAGGATTTTGGGATCAGGTAATCATGGGAGATTATATCTGGTGCCTCATTTGAGAAACGGATTCCAAAATAAACAGAAGAAAAAGCTGGAGCCAAAATTATGTCTAATAATCTCATATTATATTGAAATAGTAATGAAAATAAGTGGAATGAATAAAACTGCATTATACGCTATAAATAAGGAAAAAATACAAAAATTGAGAAAAAATTGAATTGTGGTGCTTTCACATGTAATTGATCATAACTTCGGCATTTGTACATAGATTTTTATTCTAAATAGCTTTTTCTCTTCGTAAAAGTGCAAACTCTACGTAAAAAATAAGAAACTGGGTATATTTCCACGATTTATACTTTTCCTCGGCGATAGATTGAATTATCAATTTTTATTTGGGCCAAAAAAATTGTTTTTGTCATATGTTGGCCCATTGCACTGAAACTACTGAAGCGACTGAAAAATAATATTTATTGTTGATTCGATTATCTTTAATTTGATATGCCGAACGGCGTGATTCGTTGTTCCTAACTCGAGATATGCTTCAAATAGTCAAACTACCTCCGAAAAAACAAAAAAAATTGATATCTCGAAAACGTATCCATACAAAAAGTTGATGCAATTTTCGAGTTTGGAGGTCCAAAGTACACAAGAAAAATATAGTGGCACCTAGTGCACAAAATGGCTGTAAAGTAGTGATAATTTCTCGTTTACGGAAATAATAAATTGGCATTTACTTGATAAAAAAGTATTGTGATTGTCGCACATTATTCCCACATTGTTACATTAAATTCCATTTCTTTGTTCTTGTTCTCTCGGTCAAGTTTCAATATTTCTCCAATAATTACGTATTAACAGCTTTAGTATTATTTCAAAGAATCATGCCAAGAGATTCAATAAATAAAGCACGAAACTAGTTTTGAAAATAATACTTCCACTTTTAATTTTTTTATATTTGCTAGTCAGCAGACAAATATAACAAGTGAAGTGTCACGAGAATTTTAGTTCCGCAATGTAGTTGTTTTTATTTAAAACAGTTAAGCTCAGTGGTATTCTCTCTTTCCTTCAGTGGTATAATGACAACGAAAACGATGGAGACGACGAAGAAACGCGAAACATTTGAATAAAATGATAGTTGGGATTATCAATGAAGAATTCAACATCATGATTAGCTAAAAATTGTATTCTGACGACTCAGGTGCTGTTGTAGCTCTCAAATTCAAATTGCATTTCTGAAGAATTCTGAAAAAGAAAATAAAAATAAACTGCCTATAAAATTTTTATAACATGCATGTTGCCAGGTACTCCATTATTTTAGCCTTACAAAATGAAAGCATCGAACAGAAATAAGTAAAAAATAACATAATTGATCAGAGTAGTTTCATGAATTGTTATATAGACATATATCTTTGTTGGACATCAAGAAAATAAAGAAATGGCACAATGTTTCAGTGGTTTTTTCTTTATTACCAAATTTTTGGTTGTGTCTGTTCGTGAATTTATTGATAACAAATAAATTCTGCATGAAAGTAAATTATACAGCTAGAAGAACTAATCCTCTAAAAACTATTAAATAAGAAAAAATACAAATAATTTAAACAAACGAAAATGGATAATTCTACAAACTCGGTTGAGGATTTATATTATCAAATTTAATGGTTATCTCATTTTTTTCTTAAACTTGTAATATGGTGCCTTAATATGTTAACATTAATAAATGGCCTACAGCCTGTTAATATTTCTCATAAATTATAAAGTGTAACTAACTTAAGTTTGTTGCAATTCACTCGCTATTCAGCAAAAAGCAAGTACATTTTTTATATGGAATTTGTAATAAAAATATGTTCAATGGAAAGTAAATTACTGCTGAAGCATCATTAGATACACTACGAATTGCGTTCAAGTTTTCATCCGACTATATTTAAGTTTTATTGAACATTATGTACGCTTTTCTTGCATTTACAACTACACTCGTTTTCTTACGCTGCAAACTTACCAGCACGTCTTCTTGTAAACTATTTACGTATGTTTTTGCAGGAAATAAGTTCAATGTCGCGACTAATTTAACATATGATTTTGCCAAGGATATTTTCACGGCACGAACGTGATACAAACAGTTATTTCGATTTATTTTATGGCGTAAATATGCTTCATAAACTTTATAATATAAAATTATTAAATTATTAAACAGTTAATCCTATAATTTTGTAAGCCGTTGAATGCAAATTGAAGTGAAAATTATTAAAGCCGTTAAACATAACGTGTCACGCTTATTTAATAATATTTAATAACACATTCTAAAAGATCTTTTTTAACAAATCCACCCAACAAAATGTATCTTGCAAATTATGCACGAAATTTGCAAAAAAAATTGTTCAAGTTTATTAAATCTAATGATTAAAATTTGCACTCATCTCGGTGAAGTTTCTCAGAACAGTATTATCATCAATAATATAAATTATTCTATTTCATGATCGCGTTGGCTCTCATATTAAATTTCCCTTTCTCGATTTAATTGAATATGACGGTGCACTATTTTTCACAGGAAATCTGATCGTATCAGCAATTTGCAGATCGAAATTCATTATTGATTCCACATTGTAAAGTTACGCACGAATAAAGTAATTTTGGGTGTAATTTCTTTTTTTTTTCACAACGTTATATACATTAAAAGTTTGTATATCGAATTAATGATCCATTAAATATGTGTTCCGTGTTTGAAATTATGTAATTACTTTGTAACGCTTTGTATCTTTACGTTTAATTTTATTGTCACGGTTTTGAATTTTTTTTTTTGTTACAGGTAAGTTGTCCATCCGATGCGACAGGATTTTTGGTAAAATTTAAAAACCTTTATTTAAATTGCTGCTGATTTATATAACTGTTACGGACAACACCTACAACACTAAAAATATCGACTTTTTAAACATCAATTCAGTCAAAATATAGAATATGTATAATATTGTTCCAAGTAAATTAATATACATAACTTGTTGAATTCATCATCAGTAATTATAAACTTGATTGAATGGGAAAACCGAACTCCATGTGAGTCATAAATTATTGTCTATTGGACGTAAATATGAGCTTAATAATTTATTTGGATGTATTTTTATGAGTCATAAAAATACATCAAAATATTTTTTAGTCATAAATTTTGACTAAAAAAATATCTTTTTGTTCGTCCCACATATTCGCATAATTTTTACTTCTTAATCTTATGTTCTATCCATAATAATAAAGTTTAAATTGTAAGTATATTTTTAACAATTGACAGTTGAAAACCGAAATCTAAATCCGCAAAAACGGTGGTTTTATATTCACGAATGTGCAAGAAAAGAATTATTTTATAAATTTGACGTTGTAACGATTGATTGTGTTGTGTTTATTGAGTCTTGTGAAAATTCTAAATGTGAAAACGTGTTTGAACCGTACAATAATTTTCTCCTAAATTTATTCGACAATTTAAATTGTTTTTTATATTAATCGGAAAGTAAATGTATATACGAGATGCCAAATAAAGGTCTTTTTTTTTTTTTTTTTAATTTTACATAAGGTTAGCTTTCATCTATTAAGTATTTATAATTCAATCTGCATATTATAAAATAAATATAAAATTATAATGTGTTTATTTAAAAATTGAAATCGATGATTTGTTGAATAATGTAAATTTTTAAAAAATTTGTTATTGTTTTCTGAAATACAAAATCATACATAGTTAGTGTATGTACATTTACAAATAAATTTCTAAATTACTTGCTATTCTGTAACAATTTAAACTAAGTGATGTTTAAAATTCGAAATTATTAAATTCTCAAGAAGAAGTCTTATTCTATGAAATAAGGAAAATCTATTATTATTATTATTATTATTAAATTTTATTTTTTTTTACGGTCAGAAGAAATATAATTGATACCAAATTGGATACTAGTAGCGATTATTTTAAATATCCAACTTTCTACTAATTGTATACTTGCCGTAGTAAAGGAAGCTTCACAGTCTTTTAGTTTATATGCTTCTATGCATTTTAGACCCACTCGTTTCCCGAACGTATAACTTTTGCGGTTTGCGGCTTGTGGTTGTAATTTAGAAATAAATGTGTAGCTCTTGCCGTTTGGATTGTCTCTGGGCTCATTTCCTTGTTAATATTGCGTCTACTTATTCGTCATTGGGTCTTCAATATTATAAAAGTTTCAAAGTAGGTTATCTGGCAAAGTTGTGCAATTTTGTTGCAATTATATGACAAAATAAATGGTTTTTTTAAAACAATTTACATTCCAAACTTAGATTTTTTTGTTAATTGATTTATGTTTTCATATACGAAGAGTCTGTTGTTACATTTATAAATAATACATCCGTTCTAATTGTCTCAGGATGTTATTTTCGTCCGACCATAAAATTTACGAAATTTATGAACGGATCCGTATTAAAAAGTTATAATGTTTATTCATTTCTTGAACGAATGAAAAACGAAGCTAAAACATTTATCGAGTTTAAGAATTTGATGGTAGGGGACAAAGAAATAAACATGAATTTTAAACAGAACTTTTATGGAAGAGGGCATAGGTATCCTTAGGTTAAGAACAAAATCGCCTTCGATATTCTTTATTTAGTCTTTGTAACTAATAGACATAATTTTGAGCAAAATAAGTCTATTTAGACTTTTGATATTACAAAATATTTTTTTCTTGTGCAAACACTTCACTTGAAAATTAAATGCTAAAAAAATAAGTTTTATCCAGAAGGAAAATAATATTGGCAACAATCGATCCCAATAATCTGTTTAAGAAATCGGAAGGAATGAAAGCGTAAACAATGGAAATATAGAAAGATATGAACTAAATCTATTGCAGACATGGATATTCTTGGTGGTCAATCTTGTAACGAAGGTACTAACGAAGTACTAACGAAGGTTTACTAATTCGTTTCGAATTAAACACCTTTCGTCAATGGAAATGTATTGGCCATAACGACGCGACGTCTGGAAGTTTGAAAAGCTTACCTAAAGTACAACAAAGACCGTGAACGTTTCCGGTTGCATGCTTCTTTAATTATCCATTTATAAATAACAATTGATTGCCAGACTAATTGATTTCAAGTATGCGGCCAGCTGTTCTATATTAGTGTCATAAATGCATTTTTATTTCAGTTCTTGAGTTTTTGTTCTAATTTTGGAATTAGACGAAGGAAATTCATTGATAACCATAAGAATTATGAATGTCAATTTCTTGATTAATAGACGAGCAGTGATAAAATAAAACCATATTTGTATCGATATTATTGCCATAATTATATTTAAATCTATCGTATAACGTTACAAAACGTACAACGTACTCGGAAAATGACTGGTAGACACGAAAGCCTATAATTTTCTCACCTGACTGAAGCTAATTTAATTAATTTCGAAATACATTGTATTTCAATGAAATATTGTCAATTTATACAGGACGTTTATTTTAGGTAATCATACATAATTTTATGGCTTATGACAACTTGAATTATAGCAAAATTGGACGTGGCATTTAATTATTAGGTTATATCGTTCGTAAAACGTTTATGGTACCGTCCGTAGCGATCATAATTTGAAGTAAACGGGATTTCAATTTGAAACTTAAAAATTCAAATTGGTATGGAATATAATACGTTGTATAGGAAAGCTTTTTTTATATATATTTTTAAAGTTATTATTGAAAATTGTCCAACCTGTTCTTTTAATATTAAGTAAGCGCCTTCGTCAGTAGATACTTTGATACGCACGAGGTAATTTTCAATTCTTTTAAATGTCAAACCTTTGATTTTTATGTTTGATCCTGATTTTTATGTTTGAACCTCTTCTTTTTTTATTATTTTATCAAGAATGTGCTTACCTATTTCCTATTCATTTTTTCCTCTGTCACTTTCAGTTCTTACATTTTTAAATTCTCACATTTTTTAACATTCTAAATATATTCATCTGTTTTCATATTTTGTTTGTTAACCTGATGATGCTTTTTCTTTTCCTTGCACGGTTCCTCAGTATTCTAGGTTTTCCTTAGTGTTCCTAGTTTTTTGCCATCCACTTATTTTTACAGTTAGATGTGTTCTATATTCTTCTTAAACTTGTTGTCTTTTCTTTTTTTTCTTGCATTTTAGGTTTGAAGCTTGTTCTGAAGTGACTTTGTAATTGGAGATACATATCCTTCGATTGATAATACACGTAATGTTATAGAAATTCATCGCTTAAATAAATGCTACTGAAAATTATAAACTATCTTTGTTCTTTGTAAAGTAGATTTTTTAAATTTCTTCTTTCAAAAATTAATTACTCAATTCGTATGAAGTGACACTGATGATCGTTCCAGATATATCAATGTTTTACGACAAAATCTTATCATCACAGTGGAAATGCGTTCAATTTCATGGCTGTTTGTTTCGACGTTAGTTTCGAACCATTGTGTTTTACTCAACTTTCGTAACTGGAATTACAGTTAATTTAACACGCATATCCTTTAAAGTTTCGGGATCTGTTTGTGCTTTTAGTTCGCGGTTATTCCCGACGTGTCTTTTCTTGGTTCATTAAACTTGGAAATTAGAATAACTTTATGCCAGGAGTTTTTTATTTACTTTATTTCTTCGTGTTCTGATAGAAAATAATGATTAAAGTCAAATTCTTGGGGTTGTAATTGTTTGAAATTATATTTTTTGTTCTTGAGCATATAACCAATAAAAAAAAACGTGTAATAAAAATATATTTATTACGACACACAAATATATAAAAATATTACATTATATTTTTCAAGTAATAAATGTTAATCAAGCAGTTTAAATCAGGGCTAAGCCATTTTGCCCTATTAAGTTGACTTACTTATCATGGAAGTGAAATCTAAAGATATGAAGCAGAAAATTTTGTACTTCTTGTACATGACATAAACATAACTTAAGAAACAACCCCACCATTTTATAATTAATGATTTTTGTGTTTTTGTGCTATGAATAAAAAAAAAACAACCTTTATTGAAATTACATATACCCTTTTAGATATTTACATCATATTTACATTCAATCTTTCTGTTCCAGTTTCCTCTTTATTGTCCTCAATATCCATCCCTAAACCGTATCCTGCCTCGCTGAAACCTTTTCTCCAAATTCTTCCCGTATCCCTTTCATCCTCCGTCCATCCATTACAATCCGTCATCCAGTGCCCCCATTCATCTCTTCCTTTTTTGAAACAAACGACAAACCTCGCCCTCTTCCCCCATCCAATATTTGTTAGTTCTTTTTTCATTTCCATATCTAAATCGTGTATTACACTCTTTTGTTTTCTCCATTTGATTTCTTTGTATCTTCTGTTATAATTGACCTTGTGAATTTGTTCGTATCTTGTTTGTCCGTCCACCTCCTACCATCTCGCTACTTCCTGTCCCACACCATCTACTTTTTGCTTTACGCTCCTTTTCAACCCCTTTGTCGACCGTACTGCTCTCTATTCTACTTTTCTCCCATTTCATTTTCCTTTCCGCCTTTTTATTATCTCCTGCAACACCATTCTTGTCCACTGCTCTTCACCCCTTTTTCTTACCTTCCGTTCATAGCTCGTCACCCTGTCCCCTGTTAGTACTTCCATTCTGTCTATTGTAGAACGATGTACTCAAGTGTGGACCTCTCAAGTTTTAACGACCTTGTCTTCTGTTAGTACTTTTATTCTCTCCCTTCCCGCCTATTGTAGAACTATGTATGTACTCAGGTGTGGACCTCTCAAGTTGTTAACGTCCTCTTCAAAACTCTTTGCTACGTTCTGTCTAACATTTTATACCGTCTCACTTCCATCCTATATTATGTATATTACAAGAAGAAATCTTATGAAAAATTGTCTGAAACAAATATTTTTAGAAAGAATTAAAATTATTGCCTTTGCTAAAGGGCCACATCGATATGTTTTGTTTTATGGTATTCGAATATAGTTAAAAATAAATGAACAAAAGCAATAGAAAAAGATACAAAACTACTGTTTTTATAAAAAAAATATATAGTTTTTTCCAAACTTTTGAATAAATGTTTCTGTTTGGTAAGAGAAGTTTTGCTTTTATTTTGTTTTCAAACCACCAAGTTTAATGTTATTGTTTGTGATATTTCCTAATCAGCAAATGCAATAAAATATAAAACAATTGGTTGTATCGTTAATACATTTAATTGAATTCCGTAACCGCGTTTTCAACCGACTTGGTCATTTACGAACAGTTGGTCGAAAACCACAATCACGGATTTCAATTAAATTTATTATAATAATAATAAATATACGTTAGAATGCACATTATAGTAACATAATAGATTGTGTAGTGTTTTATTGCATATTTTGATCATGGAATGTCAAAGTGTATGAAATATACAAAACTGAAAGATTTTGTTTGTTTATTTATCGCGCCACTAAGTTTTCGAGCATGTTTTCTCCATCATATTTGTTCCCAAAATTAAAGTACTTTGGGTTTTTATTTTGATTTTTGTCCAATATAAGAATATTAAATGCCATTGAGATAGAGTGAGACAGTCACATTTTAATGTGCGAAGAGGAAATTAAAT
This sequence comes from Lethrus apterus, assembly GCA_018397195.1. NCBI lineage: Eukaryota > Metazoa > Arthropoda > Insecta > Coleoptera > Geotrupidae > Lethrus > Lethrus apterus. The sequence goes on along the minus strand of JAFFZR010022881.1, from coordinate 938 downwards.
TATTATTAAATTCTTGGTTATCGTGTGACCGACCTTTTTATATAAGCGTTCCATGATTCACTAGTTTATATGTTCTACATGTTTGATGTTTTAAGAGATAAACACAAGGATTTTTTTATTTTTATTTGGCAAACACATTTTTTATCGTTAGTTTTATCTTTATGTGCTTTTATGATTTTATTATTTCCCTCCGTTCTCCGTCTTACTTTTTGAAATGTCTGCTTTCGTGTTTGTTGCCTTTACGAGATATCTCAACCTGTGCATGCCATTGGAATTCATAGATATTGTTGGAATCTAATAATAAAAATAATAAAATGCGCGTGGTGAGGTTATTTCACGACGTCGATTTCTTTGGCGATCCTGTAAAAAAAATTGTTTTATTTGGCAAAATCAATCTGAAACCTAAATTTTGCAGTAGTAAAGTTTGTTTCAAATTGTGTTTACTTCCTGACAGGCTAAGGATTTTTTTTCACTGTTTGTACATGCACTCTTTTACACTGTTAATCTTTCTCCACTCAATGCTTTCCATACCAGTCTTATTATTTCCGTTACCATCTTTATTACTGAGTTTTTTTTTCAACCTAGCATTTTGATCGAGCTCATCATTATTGTCTTTTGTAGTAGCACTCGACGTTGATATTGATTTCCGCACCAAATTATTTTTTTGCATTGTTCTTCCTAGCGCGAAGTAATTGTTAATGTCATCAAATAGAACTTCACTCTTCAAAAATCTGTTATCAGTTGTCTACATTTAGTGTATATTGTTGTCAATATTTTATATATTTCGCTTTTATTGACTATTCTTATTTGAGTGGGCCGGGTCCAGATGGAGATCACGACATGCTTTGCATTTAGATGTAATTTTTGTTGTTAGCAACCGTCAATGAATAAAGAGTTTTGCTCTTTGAAATATTTTTGATTGAAGATATAATATTTTC
>JAFFZR010022880.1:0-26411 GCA_018397195.1 Lethrus apterus | reverse complement strand
TTTAAATGTATTTGGTTGTGTTGGATTTTGGGAAGGTCACTTAAATTTGAATGTTATCTTTCTCAGGTCCAATATATCTAAATGCATTAAGCACGACGGAAAATTATTGTAGAGGTACCCATTTTGAGGTTATATTTTTAAGTCAATTGCGTATTTAATTGGTAATATAAGAACGTGAACAAAGCCGAAATCAAAAACGGATACTGTATATATTTTAGGTAATGTTTTTCATACACGTTCAAATGTATTTGGTTGTGTTGGATTTTGGAAAGGTCACTTTTATTTGAATGTTGCCATTCCAGAGTCCAATACATCTAAATGCATTAAACACGACGGAAAATCATCGTAAAGGTACCCATTTTGAGGTTATATTTTTTAAGTTAATTGCGCCTTTAATTTGTAATATAAGAATCTGTACAAAGACGGAATCAAAAACGGACACTGTACATATTTTAGGTAATGTTTCTTATACTGGTTCAAATGTAATTGGTTGTGTTGGATTTTGGAAAGGTCAGTAAATATGAATATTACCTTTTCAGAATCCAATATATCGAATGCATTAAAAACAACGGAATATTATCTAAGAAGAATATCCTCTTATTACAAATTCAGATATGTTATGGGTGTTTTGTAAGGCGGGATATTTAACGTATATTGAAGTGTTGCTATTCCATCTTATGGAACAACCAGGGCCGCGCCGTACTCATGCACTGTGTGCATGTATAATTGTGCCGCCCCTAGTTGTAATTATTTTCTTATATATGTCGCTAAAAACTAAAGGTAAAGACAATTTAAGGTATTAAATGTATTTATTATATATCTAAATATTGGTACCAGAAGCGTCAAATAGTAATAAAAAAAAAAAAATCTTTAAATAGTTAACATAAAAGCTTGTACTAAATATAAAAAACAATAGCAGAAAACTTTCTTCTTCCAATAGGATAGGTAATGTTTTTTAGTTGCCCAGGCATATTTTGAGTTAAAAATTGTGCTATATTGTCACTTAATCTGATGGGCCACATTCGTAGATCGTCTTTTATTTCACTAAGAACATCTGTTTGTAATTGTGATTCCCTGCGTCATCCTCCATCAACTTTGTAAAACAAAAGTTCTTTGACTTTCCTATTTCTTCGTCAGTATTTCTGCTGCTGCTCTCGTTCTTTTGCCTAAATTTAGTTGGTTTAGCAACCCCTTTGATAAAATACTCAACGTCAGATTCATTTTCACCAGATTCGGCTAACGTTTCAGGAAATGATGACGAGGTTGATGGCTCGGGCTCGCAGGTATGAAAAAATTTCAAAAGTGCTCTTTCGAATTTTTATGTTCCTCTGATTTTTTAATCCTTTGTTGTCGATATTGTGCCCCAGAAAATGTGCCGCGATCACCTACTAAGATGTATGAGGTTGGGTTAGCTCTGTAATTGAAATTCAAAAGAGTGCAATTTTTAAAACCCGTTAGCGACACGGACTTGCCCATTACTGTTTTCATATGTCTGGGTAAATATTTACTCATTGGTGCTGTTCAGAGGAATTAGTGCCCGTTAGATGCTGGACGATCGACCAAAAATCGCTTCGAGATCGACTTGTTGGCCACTCCTGATCTATAGATTCTATAGCGCGCCCCTGGGAACAACCAAATGCAGCGACAAATAATTATAAACAATTAGTTGTTCAAAATGAAGAGGTTTAGAGTTTAGATGTAAGAATGTTTCAAATGTAATACAAAATATTTATTATTTTCAAGGGTTTTTTTGGATGGAACGTCAAGAATAATAATTACCTTTCACTAAATATTTACAAGAGCATTCAAATTTAAAAGCGTAAATACAATGGAAGCATCCATCAAATTAACAATGGTATTGACAAATAGGTGTTGACTAAGAATTAGTCTAAATGGTTTACAAAGATTATAGCAGGTAAAGGTGAATTTGGTAATTTGTATTTTCTTCGTTTTGTATACAATTGCACCCTCGTCGAATACTTATAAAACCAAAATTTTTAACTGAAATTCATAGAAAAGTTTCACATCTAAAATGAATTTGCAAATAACAAATCTAATAATTAAATTAAAATATCATGACTGTCACTGTAAACGTCTAATGTGTATTTTGCACATTTATAAATTTTTAATTATTGTACATATAAATTTAGTAGGATTTTCTTTTGTATTATAAAGTTTGTTATTACAAATGCCACTGAAGTATTTACATGTGCCAACTGATAAGTCCCCACATATTCGGTATTATCTCATTGTTGACCATACAAAAACATATTGAGTTATAATAGGGTTCACTTCTAAAAGGATCGTGTTGATGAACGATGAAATGAACGTAAATTTATTTGTTTCAAACGAATAAACAAATATCATTTTAAATTAAACAATTTACTGTAAACATAAATTTGCAATAACAAAAATATATGTAATAATAACAATTTTCTATCAGTTTGAAAATAGTTGTATATTAAATCAATATTAAGCGAGAACCATATATTGCAGCATGAATACTAACCCAGCTTAGAGCAATTCAATAGAACATAATGATGTTGAAAGGGGATTACATAGTTTATCAAAGTCTGCACGGCATCAAGCCAGGCTTGGTTTCATCAATGCTATAATGTTGGTTAATACAAATATAATATCTCTATCACAATGAATGATGACAGATTACACTACGTTCTATTTATGACTTGTTCACGCTATTATTTGTTCCAATAAATTATTATTTTCATACATATTTACTTGTCAGCTTAAAATCGTTTAAAGAAATTGCTAAATATTTCGACGTCCCTTCTTATCTATAGATTCTATTAAGATTAGAATAAACTACTACAACTAACACCTATTTTAAGCCTTTACCATCGTTAATGTCTAATTGAGTGTCACCTACCTGTCATACTTAATCAACCTCAACACATTTCTTTTATTTGGAAAGAAAAGCTTTATAATAACAATAAAATTTCAAATCTGTTAAATAAACAATCACAAAATCTTATCTGTATAATTAGAAAATGTTATTAAATCTAAATGTTATCTAAATACATATTAATAGATCAAAATTTTAATAAAATTATATAATAGAATTAATGAAAAACTAAATCCTTTACAACATAAACAAGATTTCATTTCACGTTGGATTCGTACATCAATCCCTATATTGTGCAATGCGGTTTATCTTTTTCATTCGAAGGTAAAAGCCACAAATCCGCTTACCGGTAAAAATTAATAATTGGAAATTCATCCCCGCACATTGCATCGTCATCGTAACTCAACCCTATGTCGATTTTTCCCGTATGATTTATTTTTAGATATAATTCAACAGTAAAGAAAAGTTTAAAATTCTAACTTCGACTTAAATTTGTTTAAATAAAAAAAAAGTTTAAAGGTAAAATTAATTAGACACAAATTTATTCTTTATGTTATGGAAAATTCGAAATAATTCAAAGATTTAAATAAATACAAATAATTTAAATATTTTAATATGAATGAAGATAAAAGTTAAATATTTTAATTTTAAAGAATAATTATTCAAAATTGATTGTAATAATTAATTATGTGTGTTCAAATAATTAATTTTAAAAGCATTTACATTAAATATAAAGCAACCAAAGCTTTGGATTATCGAATTATTTATTTACATACAGTATGGTTATAATACATTGTCATTTATTGTCACTAAGATAGTGGCGTATTTTAACAGAAGGATTTGCTTTACCCTTTTAATAGTAAATGTGAATTAATAACTGGGAATAATGTGGGTATACAGCTTTAGATGTAACCTAACTCTGTATGGTAATGGATTCTCCGATATGTAGTTTGACACAACCTAACAGTGGTTTACTGTTTGTCCTATGAAGGGTTAGATAATTGGTTTATTGAAACAACAGTCTGCTGCTCTGACAAAGTTCGGTTATATAACTAAGTTACATTGCCCAATAATGTATTTATAACAGGAGTAAGTGTAACATTTCACACAGAATTTGATCGAATTTAATACTATAAAATATGAGGAAATACCTTGAATAAATTACAATTTACAAAATAAAAAATCAAAGCAACAGGAATTTAATATAACCTAATAACTTTTCAGTTTGTGGGCTTTTTAGCTCTGAAGTAATTGAATTAATCATTCCTTTCATGTTCAACACTTCCTATCTACATACAACGTATAAATTTATTATAAAATTACCTATCACTCTAAAGGGTGTCAATAAGGCCACTTTTGATAGAGAGGGTGTTTTAACTATATTTCAACGCTTCTACATTTTTGTATTTTATACTACTAAAAGCTTTTCACGTTTTAAAAGCTTTCGACTCAGTTTTCATCGAATTATTAACAATAATGGAATACACCGAATATTTTTTACTAAAGTTAAATTGTATTCAACATTTTTTATAAATTTTGAAAAAATATTACCCTATACAAAATATTTAATTTCATACGAACATTACAATAATAACAAGGGTGTTATACCCTCCCAAATGTATTCAATGTAAAGGTACATTTTCCTTAAAATTTTTTTAACAATGGTTTTTAAGTGGCAATTTGTATGAATTCGCACCTTGTCAAAACATAGCAAGCTTATTTCAAAATAAAATTGGCATATGTATTTTCATAATTTGACACATCCATTCAATGTATTTTTATTCAAGAAAAAATATCATTTTACAATTTTTGCAACAACAGCAAATCGATTTTGCTAGTAGGGACGATCAAAATTAAATAATTTTGAAAATTAAAAAAATATATATGATGATATTATTTTTGTGTGACGACGATTTCAACTCAACCTATTTCAATATTATAATGTGAAAAATTACTATTTGATAAGCAAAAAAAATCTGTAACTTAAAATATCGTTTGATTACCTTAATTTTTGAAATTTTTAAAAATGTACGTAATTGTTACGGTTTATAAATTTCGAAATTTTAAACGTATTTGTTTTTAAATAAACAACAAAATTTAACAGCTTATAACATATATCACAGATGTGGTATATACAATGAGTCCCAAACTTGGTCTCGAATTTCCAGGTTTCCAATTTCAAATAACAAATGTTGCTACCACATTCACGCCATATCGATTGAATTTGAGTTTATCCTATTTCTGCACAATGAATTACTAAACGGCTCATTGTATAAATACCTTACTTTACGTTTGTATCCTATTGCCAATTATAAAATATAATAAAAAAATTTACAAAATGTTACGATTGTTACCTAGATAACATCAATAAATTAATGAAGCTTAAATTATGTTAATGAATTAAGAGGGTTGGTAGTGGAGCAAGTATATAGATTATATAGGTTGAGGGTGAGGTAGCATAGCGATGTGGTCATGAAATGTGATGGGTGCTAATTTGGATTTCGTGGTGTCGACGAAGTCCCAAACCATTAAATATTGCAACGATCCCAAACACTTGGAATATAAATCTTTTAGAATCAATACGTTCAACGTTATACATTTTGTATAAATTACATAAATTTTGAAATGTAATGAATATAAACAATTTAAAATATTTTCATTTATATTTTATTATATTATATATTATCTCATGTATGAAGAAATGATTTAGTTGATGATATCAAATTTCTGATAATATTTAAAAATCGAATTTTCTAATAAAAATGTTCATTTTTGTAACTAATTTTTGTGTTATATCTTTTCTTTATACAGTGTGGTGATAAAGTTTGGAACAAAATTCATAAAAGCGTTTTATAATGTTTTTAAGAAAATCGCTCGGACAGGTCAATTTTTGTTTTTAAAATGCCGTCTTCTGATGTTAATTTTTTTGGAATGACGTCATTTGTTTTTGCACAATGACGTCATCATAATTTTTTTTAAATGACAACCCCCACTTTTTTCTTTTGTTTTTAATAGACCTTCTTACTACTTAAACGGTTTTTTTGAATAAATATATTTATTACCTGACGAAGATCACGAAACACATTTTTATATTTTCTTAATATTGTGTGACGTAATAAATATATTTTATTGCACTACTTGAGTTTTAATTTGGTTGCACGCTGAAGAAAGAAAAAAAAACAGACAAATAAAATAACATTTTGTAACCATGATGGAAAAAAAGAAAGAAGGAAAAAAATTAAATAACGTTACCAATTCGATTTTTAAGCTTTAAGCTCCTTCCTTCTTTCCTTTCTATGAACGCATCTTCAAAACTTTCAACAATTTTAAGCAAGTCCTTCAATATGTTTTGGAAAACATCACTTATATGAATACTCATTCTACTGAGTTTCTCAAGAAAAATTACATCTATCGTTTTTCTTTGGATTTAGTTGAAGACAACATAAAATTTCTGAAAATATTCAAAGATCGAATTATTACTTTCAGGAATAACATAACCATAATTTAAAAAAAAAAAAAACAGACAGTTTAACACAAAAGAAACAAACAAAAAATTATTTATTTCGAAAACACAGAGTAATTTCTAAAAAAGTTCAATGTATAAGTTTTCAAATATAAAATGCAATGAGAAATGAGAAGCTTGATAATATTTTTTGCACTTTCTCAGTAAGTGTCATGAACCCTATAACTAAATTCCCGTTAAAGAAAATATATAAAATCTTTTCATTTTGAATAAATTTTGGACTTAAATAACATGGATTATTTATTATTGTAAATTGTTCGAAATTAAACAAAGCTTCTTGGAAAAAAAATCGATTTGTTCTAAATGTGAAGAAAATATATATTTGCAAAAATTTTATAATTTACAATAAACGAAATACGAATTTTGATGTTTGGGAACATTTCCACAGTAGCCAATGGCAAGGGTATATGCATGTGTTGAAAGGGGCTTTAATTTAATGAACGGTTGCCGCCGTCCCTTACGACTCACCCCTCTATTCTATCATCCTTTCTACAAAATCGTTTAAAATGAATAAACCTTCTTGACCTTCCATTATCCAAGTGTTTTATCACACCTTTTCCGATTATTTCAAACAAAAAAAAATAATTCTGACTCATTTAAAAAAATGATGTTAGCTTATTATTTTTTATATAATTAATATTAAATCAAACATGTACTTTAAAACACTAACACTAAATTTAAATAAAAGTTTCATTTACACGATTACAATAAATCGCATGCGAAGAGGAAAACTTGTAACGTTACAGGCCCGTCCTTAAAATTATTTCTTAAGTTTCATATGGCTATGTAAATATGGAACGAGCTATCATTTCAAATGAGTTTAAAAACTCGTACTTTTTATTAAAACTCAAGATAAATTAAAATTAATAACATTTCGATGAAGTATTACAAACCCTAGTAAATAAAAAAAGCTCATATGAATAAGTGTATTACGTATGTTGATTGTTTTATTACAACGTGTGTAGAGGGTTCGGAAAATTAGCTTATGATTACATCCATCACACGGTATTTACCGCTATTAGTTAATAAGGGGTAGTTCAGCCCTTCAACGCGACATCCCAGAGGGATGTCGATCTAACAACTCAGCATCTAAACCCTCTGTATATTTACATACATAACACGTAATACGATATAGTTGACAAATGTCAAATTGATAGTTACGTCATTTTTTATTTGGAAATTCAGACCCAATATTAAAATTTTTAACAATTCCAATTAAAAACTGAATTAATTGGCTAAATCTACGTCACAAATGTATAATAAATGCAACAAAGCAAAGTTCCTATTAAATATGAAGTGATTTCAATGCGAAATAATAGTAACAAAAATACATTTTCTGCAAGATTTGGTCCGAATAGTAGTCGCTATATGCCAGACCAAACCATCCATTGTTGATTTAATTGTTTCCGTTTTTGCGCATGGCCTGTGCACAAGTAGGGTAGTAATTCAGAGTTTCTCAATAAGTCACCCTCGAAATTTAATCGCGCATTTATGTCATTTTTATCTTAGTTTGCAATTTTTTCTCATTGAAACGCATAAATAAAAATCTAACGAATGCAATTTTTTAATTCAAATGTAAAAAATTTTGTTATTTAATTAACAATTGAGTGCAATTTATTTAAACAAATAAAATAAACTAAATGACAATTGTGGTCGAATCTATTGAGAAATACTGGTTCAAGTTATAAAGTTTTGTAACAATATAATGGTGTCCTTCTGAAAGCTAAAAGGATGACGACAGTTCCTATTTCCGGTTCTTGCATTTACTTGCTAATATTCAACACAAAAGTTATTCCATTTATTTCTATTATTTCGTTTTTCGTCGAAATTTAAATGATTTTCTTTTTGGTTAAACGAAAATAAAATTGCCGCTGGATACGTTCATAGGGGTTGCAAACTATCACTTATCAAATATAATTGATTCTGAATGCCATCAATAACCATTTGGTCACGCCTGTTTTATTCTAGGACGAACCTAATAAAGAGGTAGATTAAGATCGTGGTCTTTTGAACACGATGATACGAAACATTTCTAAAGGGCGCACCCCCAATATTAGTCCTACCACCCTGTGATCACACCGATTACATTACTATTTATTTAAAGTGATGTAATAATTTCGTTCAACATAAATACCTATCTATATACTTTATATCTAAGATTTTTTTAAATATTTCAGAAAGGACATTCTTCTAATCAGAATATAATTCATATTTAAAAAAAAATTATGTGAATGTTATTACAAAAACAATAATGTAACACAACCCTGAGGCTATTTTTTTTAATAATTAGTCATATGTTAAAGCCTTGCAGCATCTCACAAATTTATTATTATGTATTTTCCTTTAGAAACTATACGTTATTTACAAATTCTTTTATATTTTTGAGTAAATCAATGAAGAATTTGATTGCAATTTTCTAAATAAAATATAAATAAATAAATATTTAAAAAAAATTTAAATGCAATTTTATAGCCGAAAACTTTTCATTCAGTTTGTGTATTTTTTTGAATAAATGCTATTACACGTCTTAGACTTGAATGTAAATTAAAACAATAATGTAACACAACCCTGAGGCAACTTTTAATTTGGTCATGTAATAAAGCCTTGCGGCACCCCACAACTTTATTATTAAGTACTTTCTTTTACAGATGTTAAACTATACGTTATTTACAAATTATTTATATTTTTGAGTAAATCAATAAAGTATTTGCTGGCATATTTTAAATAAAATATAAATAAATAAATATTTAAAAAAAAAAATTTTTTAAGTGCAAACTTTTCATTCGGTTTTAATAAATAATATTGGATTTATTTGTGTTTTTAGATAAGATTTGCATTTCAATTAAAAATTTTGATTAAATTTTGACAAATTTTATAAATAAATATTTTAAAACTATTGAAATACAATTCATATCGAAAAGTTTTATATGTATAAACAATCTAAGGTACCTCATAAATTTGTTGTTTATAATAATCATAATAAGTTTATTTAAAAGCAATTTTAAAATTCAGTTCATAAACGAAAGTTTTCAATGTAAGCTTTTTATGTAAGAAACGCTAAGGCAACTCATAATTGTTTTGTTTATAAATGATTTCATACTTTTTTATGTATGTCTTGAGTAAATCAAGAAATGAAGACTTTGATTAATAAATAATTGAAAAAAAACACATTTTTAACTGCAATTTTATACCCGACAACTTCTCATTCAAACTTTAAATAAATAATAATTTTATAAACAATATTGGTCATGTAACAAAACCCTGAGGCACCTTAAAATTTTAATAGACGTTAAACTATAATCTTAGATTTGTATTTCAATTAAAAAATATGAAATGTTTCCATAAATAAATATTTTAAAAATCATTTTGAAATGGAATTTATTTACAAAAGTTTTATAAAAGATATTGTTCATGAAACACGGCCCTGAGCACCTCATTAATTGTTTTTTGTGTATTTTCTTTCTATATTCTTAAATATAGCAAGACACGGATATTTTAAATTTGAAAAAATCATTTTGTAATGTCAAAGAAGTTTCCATTGAAAGTTTTATAATATAAACTATATTGGTCATGTAACACAATCCGGAGGTGCCCGGATGTGCCCGGAGGTTTGTATACTTTCTTTAACAAATATTATTAAGTGTTAGACTTGAATGTATATTAAAAATAAATAATTTTATGGAACGTATAATAATATAATATCTAGTTTTTACATAAACAATATTGGTCATGTAACTAAACCCTGAGGCACCATAAAATTTGTATTTCAATTAAAAAATATGAAATGTTTTCACAAACAAATATTTCATCATTTTGAAATTCACACAAAAAAATGTTCAATGTGATTGATCGTTAATAATAATAATAATAACAATAATATTTGTATACTAAAAGCTCTTTTATCAGTTGTGTATGTAAAAATGATAATAGTCGTGTAAGAGACCCCTGACGTAGTTAAAAATTTTCTTATTGATGTATTTTCCTTTATAGATTTGTATATTCAAATAATATTAAAAAACATCATTAAAAAATATCATTAAAAAATATCATTAAAAAATATCATTAAAAAATATATTATTTATAATTTATGTTTTATAAACAATATTAAAGGCTATATTTTTAAAATTAAATCTTTGAAAACCACAATTTGAAAGTAGTTTTAAAAAAAAAACGAAATCTGTTTTACGTAACAGAATAAATTTTTCAATTTTCCAAACAAGCTTTCCATAATAAACTTAGTTATTATTCCGGAGTTTTTACGAAAACATTGGAAAATAATCAGTTATTGGTTTTCATCATAGCGAGGAGCTCGACGTTGGCATCAGCAAAGCCGGCAATACTGACGTTCTATGGCTTGTTTTGTTCAAAATAACTCATCAAAACAGTCTTTGTGGTAGCAACGCCGACGTCGGCTTATTATAACATTTATATACTTAGAAAGATCCGTTCACCGTATTTTAGATGTAACGTAAGAGGATTATAATCCATCACCCCGTTTTAATTTACAACATTTATGATTTATTTAAATTTATACAAAATATTAATCAAATATTAATTTGTCGCAAAATATATTTTGGTCAAAGACAAGAAGTAATAACCCAAACTCGATTTGAAAAAGTTTAAAATATAAAGCAAGCTGTAAATATTAAATGAATGTTTACCTTGATATGTAAATTAAAAATATGTGTGAACTATTCCTTAGTAGTCTTTGAGCTTTCGCCGATGGACGGAGGGGTCGAGGTAGTAAGCGAACGGTGGAAAGGGTGGCTTGAAGCCCCACCAGTCCCAAGGGATGCCACCAGTCTGTAATTAAACTCCCTGCTATTGCCAGCCCAACGGCCCTACTTCCCCTATCCTCGTATCTTGGAAACTCACGAACAAGGATAATATTATATAACTCATAGAGAAATTGATCGCAGGATTCTGCTGTTATATGTGTTGGATAGACTTTAAGAGGATTAGATTATGTATTTGGTCGGATTTTACCTTTTTGTATTCGTATAAGTATATTTAATTAAATAGTACTTACTTCATTAATACAAACACAACATACAATATGTTTGGATTTAACAATTTATATCAAAATTCAAACTAGAAAACTTTAATAAATTTCGAAACGTGACCATTATGATCTTGTAAAGATTGACACCAAAAATTTCCTTCTTTTAATTATTTCTCAGGCTTCCCTGAAAGCAATTACTACAAAGAACAATCGTCTCTAATAATAAAGATAACTGAAAATTACATTTTTGAACTGAAGTGAAGACAATGACCTATGAAGTTTACAAAATAAATAGAACAAATGTATAAACTTTAAAAATTATCTTGCTAATAATAATCAAACATATCATTTTTTTATTATCATGCACATTTTCCAAACTTTACATTCGACAATCCAATTTTTTAAATATCTCAACATTTCTACTTTACGACAACTGGTTTTAAAGGAACCTTAAGTACATACACATATGACTTCAAAGTTGGACAGAAAACGGTGTCTATATCAATTTCCGGAGAGAATCTCGAAAAATTTTCTGAATTAAATAACTGACTACAAAATTGAATACAAAAATTAATAATGTCGAATTGTTTTGAATGAAAATTTTTTCCTGAAAAGATTGCCATAAATTGCCATAAAAAATGTATAATATAGATGTAAGAAAAGAAAAGAAAATATAACTGATTTGACGTATCGTTGAGAAATATCCGTGTTTTATCCAATCGTGCGAGGATATCACGGGCAAGCCGTGTGTTTTGGAACACAATGCGTGACATCAGATACGGTCAGCCTCGTGACCAGAATGAAGTACAATAGTTCCATCGATCTATATGGACTATTCAGTTGGAAAACCGCGATTCAAAATGAACTAATGCGTCCAAATTAACTTCACTGCTTCTGTACGTTGCAAAAAGGGCTAATTTGATTTTTAGTTACTATTTTATCCTATGTGTTTTTTTATTTTTTTACCCCATCACGCCTTTGTTCACTTTGAACCTTTTAAAAAAATATAATCAAGCCAAGCCTCTTTGTGTTTTGGTAATTTTTGTTACACATCGTTTGAAATGCAAAAGTATCATTTTTATATATTAGAAATATGCTATCTAATTTAATTAATTAATTTTTAATAAAATTTAATAAAAATATCATTTTTGCACCATTGAATTTTTCGTGAAATTTTAAACCAAATTCGATAGAGTTTGAAAAATTTGGACAGAAAGTTTGAATATTTGGTTGAGATAATTTTATTACCTACAAAAGATTTCAAGGTAAACATATTGTCCATGTTTTCTAAATTGTCCCAAAATCCAATGCAAAATTAAAACAAAATTAAATTAAAATAATCTATTGGTCATGGTTTTTTAATTTTTTGAAAATAACTATAATAAATTTGCAATTCCACAAAATCTCAAATATCAATTTTTTAATAAGGTTAAAAAAACAAAAACAATAAAACTAAGAAGCTGAAATATATTAAAATTCACGCTATTACTAAACAATTCACTTTTAACAATTTTTTAATGATAAATAATAAACATATCATTTTTATTCTTTTATTATTATTATTATTATTATGATTAATATCCTATGCAAAACCTGCTTTTAGTTGAACATATTTTGAATATTTTATTACTATTTTATTATTAGGATGTTATGTTGCCTTAAATTACCCAAAAATTAAATCTAAATCTAAAATAATTTTTTTTTATGCAAAATAGGTATTGTTTGGCTTCGAAAATGAACATTATTTATTTATTTTACACTATAACGTTTTAGTAATTTTGGATTTTGATTTAAGTGACTCCCTTACTGGGGACGCTGCTTAAAATTTGCAAGTTTATTTCTAAAATTGAGACTAATGGGAGTTATTTGTATTTATTTTTACAATGGAATGAATTTTTTTTATTCAAAAATTACTAAAACGTTAAATTAATAACTGCTCAACGTATAGAAACAATTCATGATAATTCAAACAACTAATTATAAAATTATGTAAGTTCCCTAAATTAATATCCAACTCGAATAAATTCATTTATTGCAAAAAATTAAAATAAAATAATTAAATTCTGTTGGTAGTTTTTTAATTTTTTTTTTTTTAAATAAATAAATTTATAATTCCGTAAAATCTCAAATATTAATTTTTATTATAAGCTATAAAAACAAAAACAATTACAATAAAATATTTCAACTAGGGTGCTGAAATATACTAAAATTCACCCTATTATTAAGGTGTCAAATTAAATTTTAAACGTTTAAATCAAATAAAAGCAAACTGTGGTTCTATTGTGTTTTTCGTTTATTGTCAAAGTACCAAATAATTTACACATCCCCTTTAAACATATTAATACATACTATCTTTCATATGTAATTTAAAATTGCAATACAAATTGTTTATACATTGCATTTGACGAAAACAAAATTTAAATTGTATATTATGAACGAAAAAATCAATGTGTATTATAAATTCAAGATGGCGTTTCGCATTCTTTCACTTCTGAATATACTTACAGTCTATTGTACAATAATGACAATATTTGTCCAAACTCCGAATCTGGAAGAAACAACTGTATGGAACAGAGATGGAGTGAATAGAAGGAGAAATCGTTACATTACAGAGGGGGAACGAGGAGGAGCTTGCGCTGAAATACAGAAAACGGACTGAATCAAAAAAATTAACAGTAAAGCGATCCTTAAAGTTTTTTAACATTTTATATTTCGTCCTTAACAAATATTTCACAAAAAATCTTTTTCTTACAATAAGAAAATAATTTGCTTAAATTTTGAAATTATGTAAATTTATACAAAAAAAAAAAAAACGTTGTAATTGTCTGCCTATTATTTCATACACATTATATTATATATTTGTTGGATTCAAATAAATTAATTTGCACAATTCCGCTGTGATTAATATTAATAGACGAATTAATAAATAATTTAATAACAATAATAAAACCCACAATAAATTTATATTTGAAAACACAATTTTTAATTTTTAATTGAATATAAAATAAAGAATTCAAAATAGATAAATTATTATGAACTTAAAATGATAAAATTAATTTTTATTTAAAAGAATCTATAATCTCATATTTCTCAAATTAAATGATCGAATTTGCCCATATCTTGGAAACTAAAAGTGATAAGATCTTGGCGTTAGCACCTTTGAATTCTTTGTGAAATTTGACACCAAATTCGATAGAAAGTTTCATAGATTATTCGTCGTCACGTATGAAAAAAAAATTAATGAAAAATATCAAAAACCTAGGACACAAGGTTGCTGTTTAATGCAAAATTTGACATTAATTCACACGTGTTTTTTTATATCTCGTTTAATAGTTAAACAAAAATTGCATGATTACCTTATCATTCTGATTTGACACATTATATTGAAAATAATCGCTTCGAGGCAACATATCTTTACGTCGTCATTTTGATGCTTGAATTGAATTACAATTACAATTTTTATGACTTTTGGAAATTAAGATTTGGATCACTGACATCATCAAATTATACTTGTGCAAAGAAGAAGTGGTCACAAGTCGAAATCATTTTTTAAAATATTAAAGTTCTTGTGTTCAAATATATTTCCTAAGGAATATCGTGACATGAACAATTTTACAATATTGGGATCAATCTGAAATCGTTTTGCATGTTGAATCATAAATTATCTCCAAACTTAAAGACAATTTTTTCTCTCTTCCAATAATAAGGATAAAACACAACATTTTTCTATTCATTCAATTTTTTTAATCGTTTTTTAGACAAACTTTTATGTTTTTGGGTTAAAAATTTAAATTGTAAACATTCTTGCCAAAATTTTGTTTTAAGTTTAAGGTTTAGAAGAATCATGAAAATATTCAACGTCGGACGAAATAAATTTTCCACTTTAATTTTCTCCAAATGGGTTATTTAAGTCAGTCATATTTTAACAACTAAATTACGACAAAATATACAAGCTGTTTCCGCTAATATTTATAAAAATTGCAGTATTAAAAATTTGTGATATTATCTAATTTATCTTTGAACAACGTGTATATTTCATAAATTAATTTTTTTTTTTTTTTTTTTTTAATTATTATTAATTTATTAATAAATGATGAATTGTTAAATATGTATAAATATGGTTAATGTTGGGAAATTTGTAAATATTGAGATTTGATGAAAAGGTATGCGTTGTGTGGAATGAATAAAATTTATCCCTCGCCCTAAAAGAATGTAGGGATACCCTTAGCACGCAAGTTTAACAACATGGCGAGGCGTGGTTTCCGTTTTTACCGGAAGGGTGCCATAAATTCTCATTGGTCGATTCGTAACCCGCCTCTAGACTGTTGGCAAATATTGGTCGACAAATAGTTCGTGTTTGTAACATGTTTAGATGCCCAGACGGGTCTCTTAACCATACAGTGTAGCTTATTCATTCTTGAATGAGAGTCATGATTAATGATCTAGTGAACGTATCGATATAAAATAAAAAGCACAAACTGATAACAAATTATTAGCCAGTTTGTGTTAAGTTAAGATTTTTAGTGATTGTGATTTCTGTGAAAATGTGCAGCAACGAAACTAACAGCAACACAAATCCTAGGCTACCGTTGCCCTTTACGTTAGATACAAATGGGCCTCGCGCTATTTTGCCAATAGATCAGTACCGTATACAATTATATCAGTATGCCGTCGCTGAACGTTTACGTTATCCTTTATTAAATCCGTTCCCAACACCCCTTCCTTGTTATCCGTTATTTCCAAGAGCTTTACAACCTGAAGAACCGAAACCACAACACAGCTATATAGGATTAATCGCAATGGCAATTTTGAGTGCACCAGAAGGGAAATTAGTACTTTCCGATATATATCAACATATATTGGATCATTACCCTTATTTTCGTTCAAGAGGACCTGGTTGGAGGAATTCAATCAGGCATAATTTATCTTTAAATGATTGTTTTATAAAAGCCGGAAGAAGTGCAAATGGAAAGGGTCACTACTGGGCTATACATCCTGCAAACGTTGAAGATTTCAGAAAAGGTGATTTTCGAAGACGTAAAGCTCAACGAAAAGTGAGAAAACATATGGGATTGGCAGTTGATGAAGATGGTGCAGATTCTCCGAGTCCTCCTCCATTATCCGTAAGTCCTCCTGTTGTTCCTGGACCTTCTACGCCGGTTTTTCCAGTACCGTCGCGTGGAACATCGCGTAAAAGACAATTCGACGTCGCATCACTCCTTGCACCGGATTCTGGTGAAGATACAGCGGAGGAAGATATCGACGTTGTAAGCAGTGATCAACAAGAACCAACAAATTCAAGACAATGGCCTATTTTTCCCATCGTCAACTATTACCAAGCATTACTTCAAGCCAGACCAGCACAAAATAACGATAACACAAACACAGACGTTACTGACTCATAAACAACAGTTATAAGTGAGTAAAACTGTGTGCATCGCAAACTGTTTACATTTGTTAGTGAAACCTTATTTGCAAATTTAAGGTAAAGTTTTGGTTTAAAAAGCTGTTCGATTATAATATATATCTTTATACAAAGAAATACCGATTTAGTCACGACTTATATTTATTATTATGTTCATAGAATCGTTTACATAAATTTTAAATTTGTACATAATAAACCTATATGTGCATGCAATTGTATATCTATATGTAAATATATCCTCATAGAATAACAGTTTTTATTTTTTGTAACCCCCAATTACAAAATTTTAATGAATCAATTTCAATAAAAAAATATATCGAAAATACAAAATCAAGTACTTATTTTCAAATTACTAAAAAAATGAAATATTTTAAACAACTAAATTAAAATAAAAATTGTAAAATGTTGTTTCTGGCGACGGATCGTACATTGTATTTTTTTCTAATTTAAATAGTCAATCATAATACTAGAAAGTTGAAACTTATCAGTCTTATCAGTCTTATCACATAACTGCCTTTATTGGAAAGAAAACCGAAAAATTGAAATATAAAAATTAACAAAATATGTAGAATTAAATACAATAGCAGAAAAGCTTTCTTAATAACAAAATTCTGGAGAAATTTATTGTACCAAAAGGCAGGACCGCCGAGAGGGAGTGACATCTGAGACTTTTGTCACGGGCCCGGCAGCGGCTTCGAAAAGGGCCCGACAGTTAGGCCCCGACGTGTCACATAACTGTGTTTATAATGCATTGGTGATTATGTCAATTACGAGGTGATTAAAGATTTAACCATAAAGTGAAGAAGTGGATGAGGCAGATGTACCAATAAAAAATTTTAAATTCTTTTTTATTTGGATTTTGTATGGTATGTATTGCATTTTGATTTATTGTATACTTTTTCTTAAATAAATGTTTTATATGACTTTTTTTATTACAAAAAAGTGATGCACTTTTTTCTTTCTTTCGGCGAAACACAAGCTTATAATTCCGTAACTGCGAAAAAAATATATATTACTTCCTGTCTGCGTACAAAAATGTCAAACAATGTAGGTAAAATAACAATATAATTGAAAAATAGTTGCACGTTATCATTCGACTTGACTAAGATTTTGAAGAAAACATAAAGCAGACCAACAAAAACTCTTTAATATTATAAACCGTCAAAAAGCTCAAAACCAAACAAAATTTTAAATTCAAAAAATATATTTTGTCTTTATATTAACATTTTTATTGAAAGTCATCATAACATTAATATGATCTGATATGACTCCTTCTGCATAAAAATAAGCTTTATGATTGAAAAACTGACGCTTATGACTGTTAGGCTTTGAAATCTAAAGAAAACATCAACACCTAAATGTTACAATTAAATTAGGCGTGAAAGGAAAAATGATAGGAAAAATAAATCTTACATAATAATTTCTGTGTTAAGAACGAAGTGTGTTAAAAGATAAAAGGGGAAGGAATAACAAAGAAAAGACAAGGAAAATTAAAATTAACAAAATGAAAGTCAACGATAAAAACAAAATAGTTGAAAATAGCAAAAAATAGTAAACGTGGGAATGATAAAACAAAGAAGAAATATTGCATGAATTTTTCAGGTACAAACTTTATTCTCCATTATTGTCAAACATTTTTATTTAAAAGTGTTCAGAATTAAATTAATCACCTATTATGCTAAATATTGTGTATCATGGGGTCGTCATTCTTAAGCTTTCATTGAAAATTAAATGACATTTTATGATTGCAATTTCAAATTATCAAAGTTCATGAGAGTAAAGTCACAGCTTTATTTGGCTTAAAGCTCAACATTTAAAAAAATAAGCTTTCATTGAAAAATTAAATTTTATGAATTTTATGATTGCAATTTCGTATTATCAAAGCTCATGACAGCAAAGTCACAGCTTTCTTTGGTTTAAAACTCAATATTTTAAAAAGTAAGCTTTCATTGAAAAATTAAATTTTATGAATTTTATGATTGCAATTTCATATTATCAAAACTCAAGAGAGCACAGCTTTCTTTGGTTTAAAGCTCAACATTTAAAAAAAAATAAGCTTTCATTGAAAAACTAAATTTTATGAATTTTATGACTGTAATTTCATATTATCAAAGTTCATGAGAGTAAAGTCACAGCTTTATTTGGCTTAAAGCTCAACATTTAAAAAAATAAGCTTTCATTGAAAAATAAAATTTTATGAATTTTATGATTGCAATTTCATATTATCAAAGCTCATGAGAGCAAAGTCACAGCTTTCTTTGGTTTAAAACTCAATATTTTAAAAAGTAAGCTTTCATTGAAAAATTAAATTTTATGAATTTTATGATTGCAATTTCATATTATCAAAACTCATGAGAGCAAAGTCACAGCTTTCTTTGGTTTAAAGCTCAACATTTTTTTTTAAATAAGCTTTCATTGAAAAACTAAATTTTATGACTGTAATTTCATATTATCAAAGCTCATGAGAGTAAAGTTACAGCTTTTTTTGGCTTAAAGCTCAACATTTAAAACAATAAGCTTTCATTAAAAAATTAAATTTTATGAATTTTATGATTGCAATTTCAAATTATCAAAGCTCATGAGAGCAAACTCAAGCTTTGTTTGGTTTAAAACTCAACATTTTAAGAAGTAACCTTTCATTGAAAAATTTAATTTTATTAATTTTATGATTGCAATTTCATATTATCAAAGCTCATGAGAGCAAAGTCACAACTTTCTTTGGTTTAAAGCTCAACATTTTAAAAAATGTTATGATTGCAATTTCAAATTATCAAAGCTCATGAGAGCAAAGTCACAGCTTTCTTTGGTTTAAAGCTCAACATTAAAAAAAAGCTTTCATTGAAAAATTAAATTTTATGAATTTTATGATTGCAATTTCATATTATCAAAGCTCATGAGAGCAAAGTCACAGCTTTCTTTGGTTTAAAGCTTAACATTTTAAAAAATGATATGATTGCAATTTCAAATTATCAAAGCTCATGAGAGCAAAGTCACAGCTTTCTTTGGTTTAAAGCTCAACATTAAAAAAAGCTTTCATTGAAAAATTAAATTTTATGAATTTTATGATTGCAATTTCATATTATCAAAGCTCATGAGATCAAAGTCACAACTTTCTTTGGCTTAAAGCTCAACCTTTTAAAAAATAAGCTTTCATTGAAAAATCAAATTTTACGAATTTTATGATTACAGTTTCATATTATCAAAGTTCATGAGATCAACATTTTAAAAAATAATCATTTACAAAATTAATTCAAAACTAAATTTAAAAATCCTTTACAATTAGTTTAAAAAGTGGATATTACGATTATTTTCAATAATTGACAAAAATTGAAGTTAACAAAAGTAGCAAATAATTGTCAATACCACAAAGTTACTCACTTCAAAACTCAAATGGTTTGAATAACTGTCTCTGAATCCTAAATTCAATTACTTTTGTGAATGAATTCTGTAGTCCCCAAGAAGTGCGTACTTAAACTGTAGGAGGCCAAAATATTGTGGGTTTTTGTGCTAAGTATTCATTGTATTCCTTAATCTACTTGACACGAGCATTGAACACATTTCATACATTTCGACAGATTTAAAAGAAACTTATGAAGTTATTATCAAGGGATTTTTAAGGATTTTCGTGTTTTTTCAAATTAATTCTTATTTCAAGTTAAGTTGTGTTGTTGTAACGATTTATGGATTAGAAATTTTGTTTCGAGTATATAAGCAAAGTATATAACCATACATGTTTTACATATCAAATTATGTTAATGATACATACAAAATGTGTATTTAAAGCGTTAATTTTAAACACATTCGTAACAATAACAATGGAGAACAAGCTGGTATAAATTCGCAGAGTGTAAGTAAAGCTCTGTGGGGGTCTCATGTATTCAACTAACAATGTATTGAGGTCTGCATTCAGAGCTACAATTATTTACTAATTTACACACACTTCAATAAATACAATTACAATTGTAACTCTATAGCAAGGCATCAGACCATAAAAAAATCACATTAACGGATAATAGATCAACACTAAATAATTCATATCTTAAGGCTAAATCTAATGAATTTATGTTTTGAAACGTTATCACACCGAGTTTTTGATTTTTATAACAATCTTAAGAATTATTTCAAGTGTTGAATCCTCTTGTATGTGAAGCACAAATCAAAACAACTTTAGTTATGCCACATTAGAGAAACATAAAGTACGATATTATTTGAAAAAAATTTTTTCAATATTTGAACTTTGCCAGCAAACGAAAACATTAATATTTTCATTCGGTGTTTGAGCCTTTCCTTACTTTTAAATTAACAAAAATGAAAATTTACTAATTTGGTCAAAATTTAAACACAATTTCAAAAAGTTTAAAAACGCAATCTTTGGAGGGATTTTCTATCATGAATGCAATTTTTCAACTCGATCACAATGCTTAAAAAAAGCCAAATGCAAATATTTTTGACAGATGCATCACTATCACTTAAACAAACAATAAGCACAAATTAATTCAAACATGTTCTATTGAACAATCCTCGTATCTTCATCTTGTTAAAAGCTATTTTCCATGTTTTATTAATTACAAACCAAAAAACGAATATTTGGAAACAGTGGCGTAGCGTTAGAGACAGAGGGGGCCATGGCCCCGGGCGGCACAGATTGTCGAGCGGCTAATCCTGTCTGAAGCATCAGGCCATGGTTTATGTGAATATAGTTATAATGCTAAGAATATTCCTCACAGCTGTCATAAGTAATGCCAGTTGTGAGAGAAGCTTCTCTAAATTGAAATTGATTAAAAATTTTAAATCTACAAAGTCCACGTTGAGATTAACAAATCTAGCTATTTTGGCAATCGAACAAGAGGTATAAATTAACATTGACGAATGTATTAAAGAGTTTGCGTTGCAAAAAACACGCAGGATTTGAATCCATTTGAAATAGTGAGTATCACAGATTTTTTACAGATTTTTAGAGATTTTTTTACTTAATTGCGAAAATAGGAGGGGGCGGAAAACTTAGAGTTCGCCCTGGGTGGCAGAAATCCACGCTACGCCACTGTTTGGAAAATTATTTATATATCTTTCTCAGTTCTAACACATCTAAATATATTTTTGTCTTTATCCTGATTTTGTTATTGATATCCTTTCTTCATAAATAGCTGTCTTTCGTTTTATATAAACGTTGTTCTTTATTTTATTTATTTTTTGTCCAAGTTTATATCCGCAGTTCATTGTCACATTGTCATATTGTCACATATTTACAGATTTAAAGTTTTCTAATTTTCATTGTTTAATTTTAATTTTTAAAGCCTTTCTATTTTTATGATTTTCATGTTTTATTTAATCAATATTGATTGTAATTTTAAATGTGAAGTGAAGTTATTATTTCGTATATAAAATTTCTCACGAATATACTTAATATGTCCATTGTATGTTTTAAGTATTTAATGTTTTCTTATCTAAAAAGAGATCTCTATATTTGCCAAATGTTATGAAAAGAAGTTATTTGTCATGGTGTTATTATTAGGGTTTATTCGGAAAAATGTTTAAGTAAGGGCAGGTGGTTGGGCAAAACTGTTTTAATTTAGTACCCCCTACGAAAATATACATTTCAGGTTGTTAAGTCATTACCACTTATGTAAGCAAATACGTTTTCCTGCCTTTTGTTGCAAGAAAGATTCAAAATAAATATTTCTGAAATTGAGTAAATAAAATTTATTTAAATTGTTTGATTTAAATTAAAAATATCAATATATTTGAATCAAACAGTATAAAGTATTTAAATAATTTAATAATATTAAATATGTATCAAATGTTATAATATGTGATTTGTGATTTATTTCTTTCAAATGACTTAATATTTTTTTGTATATTTTATATTTTTTGCAATTTAAGTGTAAGGAAAAATGAATAAAATTTAATAAACAAAAACTTTAATAATTTCTTTTATATCAACAAAAAAAATTAATATTTTTAATCAAAACACTATATGAAAGAAATATTTTTTGAAAATTAAAGGCGTAGTATCAAATGTTAGAATATACGTTTCTTTAGCTCAGGTGGCTTTTGTTATTTTTGTCGTGTTTCAAGTGTGCTTTGCTTACTTTTCAAGTTTGGTTTCACCACTTCAAACTTCACTGCCCGACGGGGTTCACAATGAAATCAATCCTCACTCTCTACTCTTCGCACAAATTTTTATATTATATAATAATATAACTAATAGGGTAATAGGGAAATAATTCTGTATGAATTAATTAAATTTAAAAATTAACAATAAATAAATGATGACTTGAAATGAAATATAATAGGTATCACCTTAAAATGTTTACTGTAAGCTACCCTGAAGGAAGCACGTTACAAGTACCATACCACTCCCTCGTATGAAGATGCTTCAGCTAATATTGACTGACGTCTTCTGCTTGTTTTCAGTACACGTTCCTAAAGTTATGTACCAATATATGTAAATAAGCCCCATCTACTCTTTCCATATTTATTTATACTGACACCTTTAAATATTGTTTAAATAATAACAAAACAAACTTAACGTGAATGAGAGAATGTAAATGAAACCTTTTCGATGACTTTGTACATATTTTTCATTGCATTGCATTCTTGTAGAATTTTAAAACAAACAATGAATACCTTTTGTAATTTCTAACTATACTACAAAGTTTCAATTTTTAAGATTCTTTTTGGAAATTATCATAAGTTTAAATACAGTAAGTTACCTAAGATTATTATAGCATGTTATATACACCAATTAACTGTTGTTCAAGGATAAGTTTGCGGTACTGTGATTGACGGTACCTTTTTGTAAATGAACACACTGGTCCAAACACTTTAAAGATTTAATGTTGACAGCTCGTTGAAACTTTTGTTAAGAAATCATCTTTGAAAACTTCAGATATCATTGTCTTTGTTAGTTTCTTTGATATAAAAGCGAGTTTTTGTTGCGGAGCATCTCTTTTTAATAGACGTACATATATACATTTTTAATAAGCAGTTTATGTGTTTATTATGTTTGTTGTTGTTTTTTGTTCATTTAAATAAAAATTAAAAATGTTGTCATCAATGAATCTAGAATATTTGTTCATTGCATGTAAAGTTTGTGTTTCACATCTTTTAATCATCGACAGATCTTCAGTATGTGTACATAAGGTCCATTATTGCTCAAAACAATGTCAAAACATATACTGACAGGCATCTGTATACATACGATAAACTCAAACGGTTTGTCACTACGAACAAAACTCGTTTTGTTGAAATATTTCATGAGCTTTCATCTACAGGTATTTTATTGTTGCCTTTACAATAGCGTTTCAAAACACACTTCGCTTAGTCATGCATTTAAGAATTCATATTAACACTATTGTTTTTAATATTGTATCAAGACATCAAAAGAACAAATATTTATAAAAATATTACCTTCAAAACAAAATCATCCATCTCAAGTTTTCAATTGTTACAACAATTCAATTGTACATAACAGTTTTCGGGGTGAGGTTTAAATTATTGCCCGGTTAGCCCCTGTTTCACACCACTATGCACTGTGCAGATCTGAATAATTCAATAACATAAATAAGGCACTAACATCAAAAAGATTCAATTCGTACTTAGAAAATTATCAAAAACCTCTCGTTTGTAAAAATATTACAATCGTACGTACTTCATAATGAATAAATTCAGCATTTTAAATTTACATTGGCTTACGAAGACGAAAGAAATGCAAATAAAAAATAATACAAATTCACATTCCATTGCGTTTACATAACTCCCCTCATTCCATTTCCCAGTGGTTTTCACAATTCAGGACACAGAGACGTATTCAGAATGAAATATTCTTTAAACATCAAAAACAACTTGTAACAATTATAAAAAATTTGAATACAAAAAAAATACACCATTTAGCAAATTGATGAAAAAGTATAAATTTAAATTTTCTGTAAATCGCTTTTATATTAATTAAATTAAGATGTATGTAAAGATAAAGAATAACAATGATATTATTATTATGGTCATAATAAAGCATATCGCAATGAAATTAATATGTCTAGACACAAAGGTGATAACACGAATTAATTACATAGAAATGCAAGAACGAAGTGCGTGTAATATTAAATATCTCGAGTTTAAAATATTAAAAAATATTCAGTCTTCATTACATTTTGTCAAGGTCACATGATTTCATTATTTATTTTTATTAAAATTGAAAAAAAAAATTATTACGGATCTGAAGTCAAAGCACAAATATTACAAACATAAAAGAGATAAAACAAAGTCACTCTAGGCGTTTATGTATATATTCTAAATTCTAACGTTTTATATACCGTTACACGCAAAATAAAAAGTCGCTATTAAAAAATATCTTTCTATTAAATTTAAAAAATATTCGTACATAGATTGTTTCTATGTAGTCCTTTAGTTTTACGTTGTTATGTATTCATATTCACGTCAGTTGTGTGCATCTGAATTCACGACATGTATTCAGAATTTCGCATAAGAGAAAATAAGATCAAAAACAATTTTTCCCAACCTATTATTTGGCGACGCATGTCTCCAGCAATCGATATTAATCAGTTCTTAAAATAATTAAATTAATGTCAAATAAAAAACAAGGTGACGAATAAATTAAATCGACGAAAATTAATTAATAAAAATAAAAATACTGTTGAAATCGAAATCATGGCGCTAATCCAGCAGCATCAAACATGTAGAAAGTCGTACCATATAAAATTTCGTCGGTAACTTAATTAATAAGGAAGTTTGATTGACTGTCATAAGTTGTTTTTAGTGTCATGGTGCTTTTATTTTAACTAATATCTTCGCCTTTATCTGAGTGCTTTGTGGACTCTATAGGTTATAATTTTATACCGCTCCTGAGTACCTAATAGTAAGAACGCCCGTCTAATATTAGAATGTGATCGCACGTAAATAACTACACAAACTTACATTAAACAATAAAACTTATTTATTAAATTTTATTATTATATTAATATTATTAACAAATTATGATATTGCGATGGTCCTAAGTCGAAACCTTGAGGTACCTACAACTTTTGAACGAAATAATTTTTTTAAAACCTTTAAAATAAACTTATCTTTTTTTTTTTTTCTTTTCTTGAGCGTGCAACCAATTAAAACGCAAGTTGTGTAATAAAATATATTTATTACTAATAAATATATTTTATTACACAACTTGCGTTTTAATTGGTTGCACGCTCAAGAAAAGAAAAAAAAAAAAAGATAAGTATTCTATCAACCAAGAATTTGACACTAATTTAAAATAAACAATATACCGGGTGTGCCAACTATCTGTGGTCGATCTATTACGTCTTACCTATTCACTTTATTAAAAAATGTTTCAAATAAAAGTTGTTTGGAGTCAAGTACGCTACACCATAAAATTATTCTGAAATATACAGGATGTTTACTTTTGCCTCTACGTTATACAACTTTGTTATTTTAAATGGAACATCCTGTATATCGTCGCATTTTCAGATTCCCCGGAACAAAATAGGGAAAGTTTATACTACAGACCCCATACTAAAATTGAGCGGTTTTCGAGATATTCCACTTTTAGGTAAAAAAAATTAATTTAGGTAGTTCTCTTTAA
>JAFFZR010022879.1:0-26461 GCA_018397195.1 Lethrus apterus | reverse complement strand
AGTTCTCATACATTAAGAATGACCTGAGTTTTATTCGTTATGAAAACTATGAAAAAATTTTCCAAACAGATCACTTTTTTTCCAAAGATATTCATTTCTCAAAGATATCTGAGGAACATTTTCATTTTTGTAAAAATAAAATAATGAACACAAAATTGAAAATCCAAACCTTGCGTTCATCATTTCTTTTCATCTACAACACAAATCATCATAATTCTTTGTGGAAATTATTGTCTCGTGAGAATTTTTTGGCTCGTAATCGACAACAAATATTAATTATAACAATCAAAAAAAGGCAAAAGAAGGGCTTGTGATTTGGGATAGAAGAAAGGAAAGAGCACGCAAGTATATGGAAGAGCTGTCTTAAAAGCATAGCCAATGTATGGGGCGGAAATTATGTGTGTGTGGGGGGGAATATAAGTGCATGGAGAGGCATCTCCAGAGATGGTCCATAAGGTTGAAGGTTGGAGAAATAAAAGCCCGAGTACATAGTCCCAAATGAAATGCGGAAAGGATGCTGCTGGAAACGCGGTGATTTATGAGATTGAGGTGAGAGCAAGGTGTAGAGAGAACTGCAGTAAAGAGAACATACCCTGTCAAGATGAGGACGGGAAAGACTGGAAATATACACGAAGAGCAGGATGAACGGCGTTAGGGCTGAAAATGGACAGTGGAGATTCGAACAAATAAGAAAGGCAAGATACAACGATAAGTACAAGGAAATATGGACTGGGAGGGTTGAAATAACCATAAGGAGACTCAATTGCTGGAATGAGGAAAAAGCGAACTGGATGGAAGTGAATTATGCTAGATGTACATTTTGTGGAGAAAGAAAGGATGAATGGGGGCTTTGGTGGTCGGACTGCAGGGGCGTAGACTGGAAAGAAGACAAAGTAAGAGGTGGTGGTGGAACATCATGAGTGAAACCGGCGAAGAACTAGATTTGTAGGAAGGAATGTTTTAATGCCAAAAAGGTTTTTTACTCGGTTTTCAAACGCTCGAATACCAATTTAGAAAATAAAAAATATCGACATCCAACTAAAACCGATGATTTATCGGGTATCACGGGGTATTGTACAAAAATCGCAAGTCGTGATGAAACAAAGCTCGTGATTCTAAAACTGTAGTAGAAATTAGAAAGCTAAAGCGATAATGTTGAGAAAGTAAGTGCACATTTATCTTAAAGCTATGCACTTTGTTATTATTTTAATTTGAACAAACTAGATGAAGGCTACGAAACACGTCTGATGATTTAGTTGACAAGAAAAAAAAAAAAATTAAACAAAAATAAAATTATAATAATGAAAAATTTGTGTTAAATTTGTGTAAACATTTCGAACCAGTGAGTTCGTTTAAAACGATAGACGATAATTTATTACGTTTTACGTTGTTATGATATCATTCGTGCCTTGGTACTACCATAGCAAATATGAATATTTATTGTTCTAATAAATTCTGATAATAGATTAATTTATTTATTGTTCGATTAATAATTTATTATGTAGTTGTATTGTTAACACAGTTATTGTTATCGTTGTGTAAATGTAATGTATTCAAATAAATGTCTTTTAATTTTTTAAATTTGTTAAAAATATTTATTTATTTTTTATTAATTAATAAGGTTAAATTACCCTAAGGTACTAAATTATCCCATTACACATTCAGTTACAATAAATCACTCATTACAGTAAAATAAATCAACCTAATTTCATGAATAAATTCTTCCTTATTTTTTGCCATCTAATTGGTTCCATGTTTTCTTTGGTCATCCTCTTTGTCTTTTCTATGTGGATTTTCGTTTGTCTTCCATCCTGCTTACTAAATGCCCAAACCACATTAGACGTTGTTTCTCTATGCTTTCCAGAACTGGTTAAACATTAAGCTCTGCTCTAAATGTCTCACTCGTAAATATAATGAAAAATAAATACAATAAAACCATATACATAATTTTCCATTAATTACTATACAGGATCTTACAAAAAAGAGGGAACTCTCAATAACTTTATTATTTTGAGTTTTACAAAAAAACTATGAAATAGTTTGGTTAAACCGGAAACGGACACAACTTTGGTTTTTTAAATGACACTCTGTATATTTTTTGACATTTTTTAATTCGTTACATTTTTTACTTTGTGCGTATCAAATGAGTGCTTTATAAGAAAATTTTGCCGTAAATCTCAAAAAAAATATTTCAAAATAACAATTTAAAAAACAAAACATCTATTGACATGAAAACAAATTTCTTTAAGTATTTGACATTTGTCACTTCTGTCAGAGTTTGTTTACATGTATGTAGTTTGAAAACATTATACGAAATTGATAATAATAATAATAATATAAATAATATTCAAGCTTCACGAAAGAAGAAATGATGAGAATGACCTGCAACACTTGCCACCAGCTGAAATAAAACAGATGCTGAAAACCAAGTGCAAAACCATTCTGGAAGTGCAGCATGTATCAAAGCCTCTTCACGGGCAGTTTTACAAGCACCTTGAAGAAGACGGGATATCCAAGAGGTTAACCTTCGGGTTTCTTCGATCCCCAGCACTAATGTCAGAAACTGAAGGATACATGACAGCCTGCCAAGACTGAGTGCTAAATACATTAGCGTACCGTAATGACGTGTTGGGATTACGATTGGAGAGTACCCTATGCAGGGCATGCAAATCGCACAGAGAAACAACAATGCATCTGTTATAAGCATGCCCCAGATATGCACCCAACCTGTACATCAAAAGACACGATGCTGCGCTAAAAGAGCTGTACTACCATCTAAGGTACATATACGGCATAGATGATAAACCAGTTCTGATGAAGAGTGCAAGATATTTTGGAATTTCCCCTTTAGCACCCAACAGCAAGTGCAAGCCAACAAGCCTGACATGGTGGTGATGGACCATAAGGAAAGGGTTATGTATGTGGTCGAAATGTCTTGTCCTGGAGAACGGAACATAGGCGAAAAGGAAGAGGAAAAAATCATGAAATACAGGTATTTACTTTTTCAATTAAAAAATAGTTACGAAGGGTATAAAGTTATATTTATCCCAGTAATCATTGGAGTCCTAGGTGGAATCAGACAAGTCACCATAGAACACCTAAAACAAATAAAGCGGCTGAAAAACAAGAATTTAGAAATACTTGCCTTCAAAATGCAGAAAAGTGTAATCCTTGGCTCGCTACATATAGCACGGGCAATCTAACGCTAGACAGAGACATCAGCTTATAAGCTAAATAGAGACATCAGCTTATTTTCAGATGAAAACGCAGATGTTGACCGAAGTGTTGCAGTCAAGTCGAGAGCTACACGAAAAAAATAATAATAATAATATTTGTATAATAAAAATGAATAATAGTGAAAAAGTGGATCTATTGTTAATTAATTAATAAACAAATTCTGACAGAAGCGACAGATGTCAAATATTTAAAGAAATTTGTTTTCATGGCAATAGATATTATATTTTTTTTTAACTAGCTGTCTTGAACACTTCGAAATATTTTTTTGAGATTTACAGCAAAATTTACCCATAAAATTTGGTACGTACAGAAAGTAAAAATTGTAACGAATCAAAAAATGTCATAAAATATACAGAGTGTCATTTAAAAAACCAAAGTTGTGTCAGTCTCCGGTTTAACCGGAAGTGGAAAAAAACAATTGAAGGTGCCGCCAAACAGCGCACATGTTCTTAAACAAAAAACTATTTCATCGTTCTTTTGTAAAACTCAAATTAATAAAGTTATTGAGTGTTCCCTCTTTTTTGTAAGACCCTGTATAGCAGTTCTTTTATCGATGGTTTACTTCTGAAAGCTTCATCAACATCTTCATTATTTTCTACTGAATTAAAACACAACATGAATGAAAACTTCTGATCAGGAAGACTTTGTTTATTAATCATTCCAAGAAATCGATCGATTTACTGAATGATGCGCAATAAAAAGTTAATCGATAAGCAGTAAAACTGATGAGAAACGTAACTTCCTTCATGGAATTCTTTATGCATCGAAACAATTAATTCAAAGCACTTAGTTTGAAATTAAAACGTTTAAATTACAATTTTATTGTTCATTTCATTGTGAAACTAGATCAGGCATTTGATTAAATAATTAATTAGCGAAAGTATAATAACTATGAGCAAAAAAATCATAATTCTGTGATATTAAGTTGTAATGATAAATTTGTTTAAATGGCCGCCTGGTACGCTGTTCCACGTAAAAACAAAAAAAAGTCGTAAAAGTGACAGTAATTGGATAATAGTAATTCAGATGAATGGCTGAGATATAATTGAATAGTAAAATGTTTTGATTTAAAAATTTAATAAAAACTTATCAAACAAATTTTCTGTTTTATAAGTTCTTATTAAATTTTTAAATAAAATTTCTAACCTGTTTTCGATTTTAACAGCGAGTGATAATTATTTTTCGTTAAATTTATTCAATTTATTAATAGTATCCCGAACCCCAATAATACAAAGATAAACTTTTCGTAAATTACATTGCGAATTACGTCATTTTCATCCGGCAATAAATTATTCATTATTCATCTTCGATGCAACTTCCAATAAATCTTAACAACTTCATCGCTTCGCGTCAATATTAAATGAAACCGTTGAAATCTAACGACAGGAAGATGAATGAGAAAGGGCCGCGTACAGCGAAAGCTCGTGCGGTTTGGATCGGGGTTGCCAAGAGCGGCGCACTCGGGCAGGTCGTTGTCCGATCAGGACCTTCCCCAAGCGTGCTATTCTTTATTAGATCAGGATCTGCACACGTTGCCTGCCGATGAGATTTTACGCTCGAGGCAACCGACGACGGAAAAAGAAAGAAAGTCTTTTCACATGACGAACTGCGTGCGTATTGCTAGTGCATAGGTGTGTAAATGCGCAAGTAATTGTTATTTTATGGCGACCGACGCGGTTTCGTAATACATTTAATAAGCTTTTACTTCGGAGAACAATTACCAACACCGTTTAAAATGAAAATATTTTCCAATATGTTGGTTGCACCACATAATCTAATTGGTTTATGTAATAGACAGCGTCGTACTTGTGAGCAAGCAGAATGTTCTAAAGGACATGCAGAAAATAATCATTAAACCAAAAATTTTTCAAATTTGTAGTAGTTTTCCACCAGATTAATGATTTCAAGATTTAAATCTTAGTTTAATTTTTGGGATAAAATTTATAATGTTTTTGACTATTTATTCTAATTAGGATTTCCACGTTTCCCGAATTTTTACAGGAAATGATAATAATTTATAATAGCTTAAAGTTATAATATACAGTGTGGTGATAAAGTTTGGAACAAAATTCATAAAAGCGTACTATAATGTTTTTAAGAAAATCGCTCGAACAGGTCAATTTTTGTTTTTGAAATGCCGTCTTCTGATGTTAATTTTTTTTGGAATGATGTATAGGTACCTTACATAACAATTTTTTTGAATAAATGACACATTTAAATTTTTTCTTTTAAACAAAAATTTTAATTTTTTGAAGAAAAACGTTATTTTTTCAGAAAACTTCTTATGTAAAGAATTAATTCGGTAATCACCACTTAAACATCAAGGAGGTCTATCAAAAGCAAAAGAAAAAAATAAGAGGTGTCATTTAAAAAAATCGATAATGAAGTCATTGCACCTTAAAGCTTCACTCTTCGTCTTAGATACATAAATTACTGTTATTTGCTTTAATTTAGAATGTTTACGATTATTATTTTTACTAAATTATAACCACTGACGATCTGAAGTAAATGTGTAATTTATTCAAAAAAATCATTATCATTATATCACCGTTTAAGTAGTAAGAAGGTCTATTAAAAGCAGAAGAAAAAAGTGAGGGTTGTCATTAAAAATTATGATGACGTCATTGTGCAAAAACAAATGACGTCATTCCAAAAAAAAATTAAGACATTTAATTATTATTAAGGCATTTTAAAAACAAAAATTGACCTGTCCGAGCGATTTTCTTAAAAACATTATAAAACGCTTTTATGAATTTTGTTCTAAACTTTATCACCACACTGTATAAAAAGGCACAGAAATTAGTAATTAAAATAAACGAAGAAATGTAAAAAAATATCAAGCAATATCATTATTAAAAAAAGGTGTGAGGCATTTTCTAAAAGATAACTTGTTTAGACATGCATTTTTTATTTCAAAACTATTATGTTGAAAGTCAAAAGTTTGGAACTAAGGACTGCGTGTCGAAACAAGTTTGAAGTCCAGATCTAAAGTTTCATTATCTGAAAAAAAAATGCTTGCACTTGTCGACTTGCCAAAAATTAATTTAATCACAGCAATCCAGCAAAATCGTAATCTAGAAAAAAAAACAACTTAGGATATGCTACCCTCAATAGATAACTTTAGCAAAAGCCTGTGGTTCCACCCAATCTCAAAATTTGATAAAATAAAATTACGTCCATGTCATTCTTCATCTTTTTTTGGTTTGTCATCACCTTTAACTTTCCATAATTTTTTTGGATATTTTTCCAATCGCCAAAGCCTTCCATCAAGGAATTCGCTGCTTTTATCGTCTTTCTTTTAATCTCCTTTTATCCTTTGTCCAATCAACACAATTTCTTTGTATCCACACATAAGCCTTGCAAGTTTTTCCCCCTTTCAAAGGAAAGATGGATTCCTTTTGTTAGCCAAGAATTATTTGTTTTACGAGGAAGATTTAAAGGAATATTTTCAAGAAAATGATAATAAAGACCAAAGAAAAGTTTTGCAATTTCTCTTCTTTCTACAAAATTATTATTTTTTATTCTTTCGATTAATTTAATTATCAACAAAAAACCATGGCATTAACAAAATCCTGTAGACCAATTTGATCCAACTTGACGAGGAAAAAAGGTTGAAATTTTGTAATTGAAAATCGCTATCAACCAAATTTCATTAATTTTCAATAAAAAAAAAAAAAAATTAACAAATTCATGGCGATTCTGATAAGGATAAGGGATGAAAGATTTTTCTTTTCATGGTAATCTTGATAAAAAAAAAAACGAAAGACAAAATATTATTATCATGATTTTCATAAAAAGAAAATCTTGGTTTTCAGTATATCTGTGTTTTTTCCCATCATGACCATGAGAAGAAAAATCACATTTTTTCATCCCTGGTCCAATCAACAGCATTTCTTCGTTTCCATACATAAACCTCGTAAATTGTTTTTTCCTTTCAACGGAAAATGGGATCGTTTATATGAGAAAAATTTAAAGAATGTTTAATTTTTCATATTTTCAAGAATAAGACATAATTCCTGGTCAGGATCAAAGAAATTTTTTACATTTTTTTTGTACGAAATTAATTTTTTTATTAACCAAAAAACCATGGAAATAAAGAAATTTTATCGACCAATTTGATCCAAGTAGGCTTCTAAACTATGTGATAAAGACTTTGGAAAGTCACCGTTGAAAATTTGTATAATTGAAAATTACAACCAAGCCATTTTCAAATTTATGTTGTAAACGTCTTTTCCATTTTTTTCAGTTTTATTAAATAAAACAAAAGTTTAATAAATTTATGGTGAAAAAACAAGATTTTTTGACGAAAAACAATGGGGTCGAGTTTTTTCATCATGTTGACCATGACAAGGAAAAATCACAAAGATCATTTCTTACGATAACCTCAAGAACTTCTTTATTTTCCAACAAGACTGCAAGATTTGAAATGATGAAAAATTGAGAATTTTGTTTCTTGACACGAAAACCTCCATTTTAAAATACAGATCGTACGAAAATCTGTTGTTTCTTTTAATCTCCTAATTTTCGAAATATTAATTAAACTTAGTGGTGATCTTCAACAACTTTTTTTGCTTTCACAATTACTTTTCCTTCCTTCCTTCCCCATCATCTGTTTTTATTTGCAAAAAATAAGGCCAACATCTTCTTTTATTCAAGACTCAAGATTCTTATGTTGATTCGTTACAGGAAATATAAATAATTTTCGCGTTACATATTTCTTCGTTTCCACACCTTAACCTCATTCCTCTTTCTTTAAAATAGACAGTGATAAATAATACGATTTTCTTTAATTTTTTTCTCCCTTAAAAATAATATTTTTTTTGTTCAGTTCAATTGGGTTTAAAACTTGTAAATCTTCTTATACGTAAGTTTCTCTTTTCTTTTATTATTATATTCCTTGTGGTCCTTCCAGAGTTACGTTTTACCCTCTATATTCAAATTTAAGTCGAATAAATCAAGATCCTTAACAGTACTTTGGATTATTGAAACACAGAGATGCCTAGGAATCACAGGTGCGATTAGAAAAAGGTGGGAAAATATTTGGTAACGCAAAAAAAGGGCGAAAGCGAATACGCTAGGTCTAAGTGGAGGCAACGTTTATCCAATTTAACGTTGAGTTTCATGACGTACGGATATACCGACAAAACTTAATTAGTTTATTACTAGATTTCAATGATTATTATAATCAAACTATTGATGTCAATATTTTTCCAATAAAGAAAATGCAGTTGGTATCGACAATTCTTAAGAAATTTTAATTTTAATTTATACAACTACTTAAATAAAAGTGCAAACAATTTAGTTTACGTGGTACGCTCGCAGT
Source organism: Lethrus apterus (assembly GCA_018397195.1). Lineage (NCBI taxonomy): Eukaryota > Metazoa > Arthropoda > Insecta > Coleoptera > Geotrupidae > Lethrus > Lethrus apterus. The sequence continues at coordinate 17,901 of JAFFZR010022879.1, read as the reverse complement.
GTCGCACTACAAAGTGGGATAATTATTTAGTGTTGGGCGCGACTCAGTGTGGGCAAAAATATGGCACGGATTAACTTTGTGCCTTAAAATTCACAAAACGTTAAATGTAATCAAAGTTCTTGTGGCGTTCGGGTGTGAATCACTTTACTAAATTAATTCGTCTAGACCTAGCGTAGCGGTACGTTATGACCTACATCTAAATACGGACACGCTATTTCTGTTGCGTCATGTCGCAGATTCACAAATGCAATAAAACAAAAAAGGACAGACGCCGCGACCGAACGACAAAGCCGAGTGCCCAAAATACCACTTACTTGTTTGTTATGACTTATGACTTGCTCGTGATGTATATTTATGTGTCCAATCACAATGAGACGATTACAAATTTAAGCATAATTTCTATATTTGGGTTTATTTAGGGGAATGGAGGGGGGGGGGCGAAAAGTAAATTGCAGAGATCCACACTGGAATATTACAAATCACACATCTAATACATGTTGCAAATTATTCAGAAATGTGCAGGATAATTTCAGATCTTCAATTTTTTATTTTAGACCAGTGGGTCCCAAACTTATTTGGCCTACCGCCCCCTTTCCAGAAAAAATATTACTCAGCGCCACCTGGAAATTATTTTTTTTTTAATTTTAATAGCAATTAAACAGAAAGATATATGTATTAATGTCTCTACTTTTTTCACCGCCCCCCTGGATTGCTGCAACGCTCACCATGGGAGCGGCACTGTTTTAGACCATTTATTATTTCAAAATTTTTTATTCTAAAAATAATAAGTAATAATAAGTACTTTCAGATCACTTTTTATTAAAAACCTTTGTACCAACCAATTACGAAAAATATGTACTTTTGAATATATTTTGATCTCTGAGCCTAATCGAAAAATTTTAAAAATGTTTGTTGGTATTTTTTATTTATTTATCACGTCATATTAATACATATTAGAGCAATACTTAAAATATTGTGCTTTAATTCGCGTCCGGAAATATTCCGGTGGAAATGCATCGCAAATCCATAAAAAGTTAACACGACTCGCTCGGTAGAAAGTAAAAGCAATCACGTGACTTGAACTTTCTCCAAGGGTGAATACACTGTCAGTCCTGATAATTAGAAGCAACATCATATTTATATGTTGTTATTATCGAGAATGGGTGGAATTCACATCGTACGTCGTCGAGTCAATGCACTGTTCGCATTGTTCGTAAGGTAAATACAATTAAATGGCCATTTCCTCCGTATCTGATTAATTTTAATGTTTTATATTCTACGGTAATTTATGTAACGACAACTTTATTTTAAATTACGCGCGCGGCCTTTTGAATTTGTTATTTTTGCCGTTTGCTCGTGTAATTATATCTTGGGCAATTTATTTTAATGTGGAAATTTAAAACATTTAATTTAGTTGCGATAACTATTTCGTTTGTGATTAATTAAATTAAATTGGAGGTAATTGTTTAGTATTTATTTTAATATTGTAACGCAGCGCAAAAAATATTTAATTAAATTTGTTTAAAACAATCACAAAAGAAAACAAAATTTATTAAAAAGAGATAAAAATAAATAATTTTTGAATTGTTGTTATTTTTCTTGTAGTTTTTAGTTTATATTTTACTGACTTTTTTTATTAATAAAATATTTAATTTTTAAAAATTCGCGCATTCTCTTTCCTTTAAATACCAATGAAAAATGCCGATAGTATACAAATTTCGTTTGTAAATATTTTGAAAATTTATTGTAAATTTTTAACATTTTTATAATAATTTCCTTGATTTATCTTTCGTTTAAAATAAATATATTCATTTTAGTGCACTTTCATAATTTGTTATATTTTTTTTAAATATTTGTTGCAATTTTTTAAAATTTTTATATAATATTACATTCGAACCTAACGTTGCTGTATTAGATAGGCTTCTAAATATTTATAATTTATTTGTGATTTTATAGTATTTTTAAAATAAAACACACACACACACACATATATATATATGTATATAACATTTCTGTGTCGTAATAAATATATTTTTACATTTCACGTCTTTTACAGGTTGCTTGGAGATTATCAATTGTACGTAATGTATATACATAATAAAATAATAATAATAATAATAAATTTTATTAATCATGTTAGTTATTACAAAATAATAACAAAAATTATGATTACTTTGCACAAAAAAACTACAGAAAAAATATTGTAATAAACAATAAAATGAAAAAAGAACAAATAATAACTTTGTTTAGGTTTGGATTAGGCTGGATTTAATTTGTTAACTTGGGTAATTTTCTATTAATTAACCTATCGTAGCCCGATTTAAAAAGAAATAATAGAAATGTCAAAAATTAATTAAAAAGAAAACATCAAAATACACATCGAAATAAACAACAACAAAAAAAAAACAAAAGATTAAAACGCCAAGTAAAATTAAAACAAAAATTAAAAGTAGGCTTGCGTCGCTAAGCTGAGATCAATATAAAAAAAAGCTGCGACTGAAAAAATAATAATTTAAAAAATCCCAAAAGATCAAGAAATTAAACATAAAACAGAATCAAACAAGCACGAAACAAAAGAACATAGAAAATATAAACACTTCTATCGACACAAACAAATAGCTAAATCAAAGAAATAATTTAAAATAAAAACCCACGTGTTTTCAAATTTTGAAACTATTAACAATTAAGCTTGGGTTTAAAAAATTCCAAAAAAATCAAAAAATTTAATCATAAAACAAAATCAAACAAGCACGAAACAAAAGAACATAGAAAATATAAACACTTCTATCGAAACAAACAAATAGCTAAATCATAGAAATAATTTGAAACCCACGTGTTTTCAAATTTGAAATTATTAACAAGTAAGCTTGGGTTCGATTGGGTTTCAGTTCAGAAATTGGAAATTATAAGTTGTCCAGATTATAAAATATTTCTTTTATAGTTCAAAGTTGGAAAGAGATTAATTATTTTTTGTTGTAATTCTGGTTTGGAAAACGCACGATAAATGTTTGTTATATAATATATTTGCGTCTCGTAATAAATATATTTTTATTACATTTTACGTTTTTCACTAGCTGCTTGGACATTAATACATTTTGAGATTTCTTGTTTATCATAATCAGTTGTATGCAATTTTATATGATAAAATAATAATAATAATAAATTTTATTAATCCCGTTAGCTATTACAATAAAATTACAAAAAATATGATTAATTAACACACAAAAAATTAAATAAAAAAATTCGGCAAAATATGATAAATACTGTAATAAATAAATATGGTAATAAATAATAGAATGAAATGTGAACAAAAAAATTCTTGCATAGACAAGTTCAAAATTTCAGATATAATTTTAAAAATTGGAACTTCAAAACGTTGTAATTAAGTTTGCACCGAATAACTTGCATCAGTTTTTATTTTCAAAATGCCTTGAAGATTTAGTTTTCATCGAAGCCAAATTTTGTGGATAAAAAAACAAAAATTTTTAAGCTTTATAGCTTTCACTGTATGTACGTGTACATACATGTTGTATGTGTCAATATGTCATTGTTATTAGATTATATTCTGTGACGGCGTAATAAATATAGGTGAATGCATACCACAAACAAGGTGATATACTTTTATTTACGTTAATTGTTTATGCAAAAAATGTTCGTTGTAGCTTATGACACAAATGTACTTATAAATCTATACTTTACATAATTTCTTTTCGAAACATTTCTGTTCAAAACGAAAAAATTAAAATATAAAAGATAAAGTTTACATTTTATGTTTTATGTTTTCCCACGTCTTAGCACTTTATACATAATTTATATAAACCTCTATACTAAATAGACTCAAAAAGAAGCGTTACAGTGTCCAAACACCCGTTAACGTTTAAATCACACGCTCTTAACGTATTTTATGTACATTTCATACGCGCATAAATCCAATGAAATATGTATAGCATAAATATGTTGACTTGTCGCCTGCGAACGCTGTGCTCTCACTATTCAAACGTTCGCAGGTCGCGGAGCTTTTTCGATCGAGAAAGCTCAATGAAATTATATAAATTACATCGGATAGTTTAGTTTACGCATGGTTACCATAATTATTAATATAAGTTATGTAGCAGGATTGCGTTTAATAAATCAGATTTATGCCCATGTATCCACTGTGTATAATTCATAAAGCGACCGACCGCGTTGGACGATGGTTCGTTTTAGTACCTTAGATGGCGCGCGGTGAAATGGGGGTTGGCGGGCGGGAGGGAGCACATGGCATGGATGACCGCGAGGTGAAGAACCTGTGTGGTCGCCACATGCACTCGCCGTGAAATGGGTCAACTTCGGTAATATTACGATACACTGCGTTTTATTCAGCCATCTACAGTCGAGTTAGGTATCATTGGGTTTTGATTTTTTTGGTAAACTTTAAAGTGTTGAAGGATCCTTTATTTTAATCATACAATGTTACACAATTAATAAGTAACATTTATTATAAAAAAATGGTGGTCTTTGGGTTTAAGTGGGTTCAAGTCGGTTTCAGTGGGTTCAAGTTAGTTTCATATTTTCTTTAAATTCAAAGTTTAAGTTTATGGTTTAAAATGATACACAAAAAATATAATAAACGTTAGTAAAACAATAAAAAGGCAAATAAACCCAATTTGAACATATTAAAGGTTTTAAAAGCTTTGTTGGATCTCGTACACTTCGTTGTAAAAACTAGTAAAGTATCAAGTACCTAAGTGTGCTCAAAGCCCATTTGAAGCATTTCCGGCAAGGGAAAAATCTTACGACATATTTTCCAATCTCCTTTTACAATTTTATAATAGTCTGCGTTAATTGATGTAGAAAATGGAGTTTATTTTAAAGAATTATAGCATAAAGTAATCTCTTTCCAAAAGGAAATATTTGATAATGTGGACAATTTATAATTAACAATTTTGAAAAAGTGTCATTAAAAAAAACTGTTAATTAAAACTCACTTTCTGTAAATTTATTTTACAAAATTTGAATTTTAACTATTTTTCGTATTTTCAAATTTTTGCATTGGGTTTCCAATCAAAAACCAATTTTAAAACTTGGCACGATAATCCTTGTCGAATCGAGATTTGTTTCTAACGATGAAGTTACATTTCTGTCGAATAATTCAGCTTATATTGGGTTGGGTTTAAGTTTTGAAGGAAATTGTGAAAATATGGATTTTTTAAGAAATAATTTTTTAAAGAAAATTCGTTAATGAAAATTCTAAGGTTCAAAACGGAAACCCAACCCAACCCAAGCTGAATTGTTCGGTGGAAATACCATTTCATCATTAAATTAAATTAAAAAATCTATACACGTCACATTATTTGTTTTTTTTTTGGTCGAAATTTTTTATTGAGATTACGAATTTGGTATTGTTTAGATTTATTACACCATTTACTTTTTTTGGGTTTATAATAAGCCCAATTTCGACAAGGAAAAAATCTTAGGACATATTTTCGTAAACTCCTATACCAAGGTGGCCAATAAGTCGATTGTTGATCGATTCCAGCATTATTCCTTTCTAGTATGTAGAAAGGTTTTCTCTTTCAAAATTTAAACCATAATTTGTAATCTTTAAAAAGTAATTTAAAAAATTAATGTTTAATTTAATAAAATCCATTTTTTGTTCATATTTGTGAATCATTTCATTTATTTTATCGCCTTTCCTCTTCTTCTCTTCTTGTGGTCTGGCTGTTTTTTTCCAAATAAGACAAAGTTTCAAGTTTGAACTTTTTAAACGACAAGCTAAGAAGTTAAAAATAGCAAAGTTTTGTTTATGTGGACACTAGGGTTTTCAAATAGTTTTGAATTGTATATTATTTAATAAAATTCTGAGAACAATACTCCTGATTGACTAATAAACCCAATCATTTTATTTTACTAAAAAATTGTATCAACCAAACAACCCAAACCCAACCCAAAAAGTTTAGACAAATTAGATTGGATTTTGAACGAGTAGATTGAAACATGAGCGAACAAATTGACTGTGAATAGATTAGATTAACTTGTTTGCATTTGGGTTTGATGGATTTGAACATATCATTTAATCAGGTCTGGATTGGATAGAGAGAGAGAGATTGACTAGTAAACCCAGTCATTTTATTACTAAAAAAATGTATCAACCAAACACTTTGAACCCAACCCAAAAAGTTTAGATAAATTAGGTTGGATTTTGAAGGAGAAGATTGAAACATGAGCGAACAAATTAACTGTGAATTGATCAGATTAACTTGTTTGCATTTGGGTTTGATGGATTTCAACATATCATTTAATCAGGTCTGTGAAGTTTGTGTTTGACTGGGATAGAAACCCAAACCCAAATGTATAACCAATTTATATAAAAAAAAACTGTGTTTAACACAGTACAATACGAATGACACATTTTAAATTGATTGATTGGATAGGATTGACTGGATAGAGAGAGAGAGAGAGAGATTGACTAGTAAACCCAGTCATTTTATTTTACTGAAAAAATGTATCAACCAAACACTTTGAACCCAACCCAAAAAGTTTAGACAAATTAGGTTGGATTTTCAACGAGTAGATTGAAACACGAGCGAACAAATTGACTGTGAATAGATCAGATTAACTTGTTTGCATTTGGGTTTGATGGATTTGAACATAACATTTAATCAGGTCTATGAAGATTGAGTTTGACTGAGTTAGAAACCCAAACCCAACTGTATAACCAATTTATATAAAAAAACTCTGTTTAACACAAAATTGACATAATTTCATAATTTTCAAAATTCAAACACATTGAACCGAACCCAAAATATTTAGACAAATTAGGTTGGATTTTGAACGAGTAGATTGAAACATGAGCGAACAAATTAACTGTAAATAGATAAAGTTATTTGTATTTGGGTTTGATGAATTTGAACATATTATTTAATCAGGTCTATGAAGATTGTGTTTGACTGGTTTAGAAACCCAAACCCAACTGTATAACCAATTTATATAAAAAAAAACTCTGTTTAACACAGTAAATCTAATACGAAAATTGACATAATTTCATACATTTTAAATTGATAGGATTGATTGATTGGATAGAGAAGGAGTATGGTTTGAATGAAACATAATTTAATCAATCAAACCAATCAATCAAATTTAAAGATGATACGATTTGTTTTTATTAGTAAATAGAAAATCAACGTTAAAAATGTTTAACACTTAATGTAAACCAAAGCGAAAAATAAACGATGAAAAAATATTGGGTTGGATTAAGAATGATTAGATTTGCGAATTGTTTAGGAATTGATTTTGGAACATTTTAAGGATTATTAAAAGATCTAGTTGTCTTAAATGCATTTAGGTTGGATTAAATTCCTTTATGTTTTAAGAATTTCTTATAAGTAAGAATTTCCTCAAAGTTTTTAAAATTGAAATTTTTAAAGAACAAGCGTGAACGAACATTCTTCGAGAATTAAAGAGGTTTCTATATAAAATATAAATTGTATTTTGTGTGTATATTTTACGACACAATATAAGTAAATTCAATAGAAATTAATTATCAATAAGGACTAATTACTAAATTGATATTTTACACAAATATGGTAGCGTTATTAATTCATTATTGTCATTTATATAGGATCATTAGAGTTATAAAAATAAACTTTAGCAATTCAAAAACGACCATGTTAGTCGATTTATAAAATGGCCTCGAAGCCAGTCAGTAAGCTAAGGTCGGGCAATTCTGTACAAATATGACCGCCAAATCAGGGTCAATCGGCATACTTATACTTTTCACATCCTAGCCACTTATTTCAGGTTTCGAATATCACGAAACGTGAAACGACTCCAACTCGATTTTATTTAACGCCGAATGTTTCACGAATAATTTCCGAAACGTAAATTTATTTCATTGTAATTTATTAATTTTAGTAATGGTTTTTGACGTGCGTGATGCCAACACAAAGAAAATGAATGCTGAAACCTTTCAGTAAATTGCAAGGTCCGTGTAGTGTAACCTCAGGTACTTAATTCATGGCGAAATATGTGACAGTGTTGGCAATGTTTGTTCGATAGAATATTAATGTTTTCCGTAAATGCGTGTATGCGATTTTATTATTATAGACTAAAAAAAAACAATTTAAAACTTTAAACATTTAGATTTTGTTTAAATAATTTATTAATACGCAGAAGTTTAAGTCTAGCTATCAAATGATTAAAAATAAATTCACATTTTATTTTTTTCGAAAAACGGAAGAATCTAATTTGGTAACTGGTACCAAACTGATTAAAAGCACGCGTTATGTAAAACGATACGAATTTTGCGTCATTGTAAATTGATTACTGGAAAACGATAAGCGAAATGGTGATGCTTACTTGACCTATGGATTTTTATGAGAAAAAGCGATATTAAAATGGAAACAATATTTTACGTATTTTATGGTAAATTCTTAAGTTATTTTAATACGTTTAAATCTAACGCATAGAATTGAACCAGATTTTTTCTATTCAACCTTAAAGGCAACCTTAAGGCAAAGGCAACCTAAATAATGTGTCAATGTAATCGTTAATAAACGATGAAATCCTATATTTTTGGTTTATATTGTTAAACATCTTTAATGTTGATTATCTGTTTGCCTATACAGTTGATTTTAAAGTAAGACTAATATTTTATATCATTTCTTGGAAGCCTTCTTTGGGCTTAAATTGTTTTTTATTTCTTTTTCTCTTAGGAGTCACAGGAGTAATTTCTTCAGATAAGAAGTTATTACCTTCATTAATAATGTAATTATTATGTGTTTGATTTGGAGTAAGATGTTCAGCAAACAAGTGTCTTTTGTTTATCGTCTCTCGCTCATGTTCCACGTTCATTTCTTAGGAGGAATTGTCATTATTGGCCTTTTAATATTTTTTGTGACCTTCCACAAGGAATAATCAGTTTCTTCGTCAGCTGTAAGATTTGTTAAGAAAGATTTCATAGAGTCGTCTTTTGATTAGCGAATTTCGCATTTTAATTTTTGCAACTTAAGGTCATTCTTGTTAGTTGGATTTGTTGCCACTATTTCTCGCTATCCTTTTCTCTCTTACTAAGTTTCTAATTTCAACTGGGTAGTTCACTCCTTTTGTAATACGCGTGATTTCTTTGTTGTTAAAAAGAGCTGTTTGTAATATTCGGGTAAAATTTTCCGTTTATATGTCGGGCTGTTCTTTTATTTTTAAATTAATGTTTAATTTTTTTTTGTAAATTTTTCTAAAGCTCTCCCTCCCTATAGGTTGTTTTATTCGCCAAAGTCGATCTATCTTTTTTCTTGATTTCACTGATAGTTAAAATTACAGCTCAGTGATTAGAATTTAAGTCAAAGTTTTCTTCAGTGTTTATGAAATTTGATGATATTTTTTCTTGTAATGAAAAAAATCTAGTAGACCAGGAACCTTGTTTCTATCAGTGGGTCAGGTAAGTTGGCTTACATGTCGAGTGATAGTTAAGCCAACTTACTATTAGAAACAAGATTCCTAGTCTACTAAATTTTTCAAAATTTAAACCATAATTTCAAATCTTTAAAAAGTAATTTAAAAAATTAATGTTTAATTTAATAAAATCCATTTTTTGTTCATATTTGTGAATCATTTCATTTATTTTATCGCCTTTCCTCTTCTTCTAAAATTTTCCGTTTATATGTCGGGTTGTTCTTTTATTTTTAAATTAATGTTTAATTTTTTTTTGTAAATTTTTTCTAAAGCTCTCCCTCCCTATAGGTTGTTTTATTCGCCAAAGTCGATCTATCTTTTTTCTTGATTTCACTGATAGTTAAAATTACAACTCAGTGATTAGAATTTAATTCAAAGTTTTCTTCAGTGTTTATGAAATTTGATGATATTTTTTCTTGTAATGAAAAAAATCTAGTAGACTAGGAACCTTGTTTCTATCAGTGGGTCAGGTAAGTTGGCTTACATGTCGAGTGATAGTTAAGCCAACATACTAATAGAAACAAGATTCCTAGTTTACTAAATTTTTTCTAGAACCTTTAATTGATTATATGTGTCTGGTAGTATATTTTCCGCCTTAGAGGTGAATAAACATTTTTAGAAAATTGTAAATTTTTTAAACAAAGCTTTTCAATTAATAAATATTTTAAATGATGATTCAGTTTGGCATCACGTAAAATAAAAAATGGGTTTATAAGCCAATCAAATGTATGTTTTCAAATCTTGATTTATAAATGTTCCATTTGAACAAAATGCCAAGCCTTTATCGATCATTCACCCACTTCGCCTCCATCCAACCCATTCAATTACAGTTTCTTTATAAAAACGCCAATTTTTTCTTCAGTCTCTTCAAAAATTCGATACCTGTTAAGGAACCTTCTCTACATCTTTCCTATTCCCTCTACCAATGGTTCCAAATCCCCTATCCCATAAAATCTGCATTTTTGTCCACCTCCAATATTTTTCCAATGTCCTTACATCCTCGCCACTTTTCCCCTTCCAAATACTCAGGTACCTCCCATATGAAGGGTACACGGGAATAACGATCAAAGTCACATTTTTCGACAAATAGAGAATTTGATGCCATCTTGTAGTAAACCTTCAAAGCTATATATCTGCATTGTTAAAACCTCGAAAAAGTGATCACAGTCCGTAAAATAAGCCTGTAAAATAAGGGTACCCTTTGGAAAAGCGATCAAAATCCAAACCGGTATAAGTAAAAACCATCAAAATCCACTTGCAAATGTTCGGAACTTATACTGTTAAGGAACGTATTGCAGAAGAATAAACAAATTAAAAAAGACATACGTTTTATTTGTGCAAGTGTTTAGTTCAGTTTCAAAAATAAAAGTTAAGTTTTCTCAGTTAGCTTAAAATGTGACTTTGATCGTCATTCCCGTGCACCCTTCATATGTGCACAGATCCTTATACATTTTATTATATCCTTTCTGTATTTCTGTATTCTCTCTACCACAGCCCTCCATTATTCTCCACTGTCTCTCTTCCACCTCCAGCAATGACCATCCTGCTCTTTCGTACATAGCCACCATGACAGTTTCTCTTCATAATGTCTTTCAACACCATCTTTGTCCTATTCCTTTCCCTCACTTCCATTTCATACTTTGCCGCTCTCCTTCCCGTTTCCACCACTAACCTTTGCTATGTACAATATATACAATATATTCCCGTGTCGATATTTCCAGCCACTGAGCTCTCTTTGAGAATTTTTATTAGGCTGGTAGGAAAATAATTGTGGTTTTCGTTTTCTGAATTTTATCCGTAATTTTTTCAGTGAAAGTGTCATTTCATCCTGTTCATAGTAATGTCATTTTAAAGTGAATTTTTCGGTCTGTATTTTGGTATCATCGACATTTTGGTTTTATTATTAATTTTACCTCAAACGGCCAGGAAAATCAGAAAAGCTTTGACAAATGGATACTGGATGGAAATCAAAAAAAAAAAAAGATCGCCATTATGAAGTTTTTCTTAAACCGCAATTATATTCCAACCAACCTTTAGAAATTTTTTGTTTCCAAAACAAAACAAAAATCAAATCCAGGAAGTTTGGTACGAAATTTCTATGGAAAATTCTATTAGTTGCATTGATGACGAGCATCTTGGACATTATTTACATCACGATCCGAAAATAAAACACATTTAACATGTTTTTGCTTCGGTTTGAAAGCAATGAAATTTTTCCATTTACAACAAGCGACATTTTATAGCGCCAGTATGTCACAAATGTGTAATAAATGAGGTGCATTTTTGCAGCGATACGTCATTAAAGCGGGAAAATGTTGTAAAGCACGTTGCGAGTAGTCTTAGAATCGTAAAGATAAAAATAAAACGTTGTAAATTTCGGACGAAGTGTTTATCGCCGTTTCTGTTTGCAAACGTAACGGGGTTAGCCTTGGTTTATTGACGGAAATGCAACGAGTCTGCTCGATGATGTCATCTCTTGTCATTGGGCTGAGCTTATCCTGAACATACGTATCCTGATATGAATATCATCAACTAACTTTTATAATTTCTTTGTGCCTAAGTAATTATTTTATATTAATAATTTTGATTTCCGAAGATATCGCCAGACATCATTTAAATATTTATTCTATTTTGAGATATTGATTTCGTAATTTATTTAAGCAGTTTGTTTACGTAGACTGTTATAAATTTATCTTTTTGTTTTATAGTTTTATATTGTCTTTTCTAATATTAATTATGTTGCAATTTCATTAGATAAAGCGTATCAATTAAAAATTTGTAGACAGATTTAATTTGTAACGCCATAATTAACAACGAATTGATAAATTCATTCAATATTGAAAAATACAAAAAATAGCATGAATTCATACCAAGATTTCAATAATTTTATAATGAAAATAAAAAATTTCAAAATGGTCTCCGAATGAAAACTATCTAAATACAATTTCTACATATTCTTGATTCTAAAAGTGCTATTGACTTTGTATCTGTTCCATGACAGGTCCTCTTCATTAAAATTATTTTTTTTTGCTGCGAGAATATTTTGTTAGATATTTCACAACTGAATATTGAAAAACTATCCCCTTCAAATCCAATACATAACCCAACTTATGGTTCAAAATAGAATTCCTAGGTTGGAAAAATAGCCAATGGTTGATTTGTCTTATGGACTAACCATCTTGTCAAACCTACTAACAATCTTTTCTACTCAAAACTAAGAATTCAACAACTAAGATAGAGAGAGAGAGACAGATAAATAAGTGGAAAGATCTGTATTTGGTGCGCAGTCACATAGGAGACTGCGCTACACTGAGAGCGCTAAGATATAGGCTTCTTGGGAAGCAATTCCTTTTCCCGGACGAGCTATGGGATCTGGTACGCTACTTACCTTTGTGAAGGCAGCCAGGTTCTCTTAACAGAACCTTTTATGATGGGGATGTACAATGTGCTTCTAGACCTAAGTGCTTCGGATTCTTTAAATCTGCCCTCGTGATTAATAATATTTTACCTTCTTTCTCTCTCACCACTTATCCCAAGTTCTCGAAGAACTGAACTGAGAGGGAGGGATTTAGGTTGCGGCCACGACCGTCTTACTGATGTTAAGACTTGAACCCTAGGACATCGAGATTACTAGCCTATTGACTAATCCACTAGACCACTAATCCCATTATAATAACAAATTTTTGCAACTTTTGTAAAATTTGTCGTCCTTTCTCCAATTCACGAGAAATTTTCATTATACAGGATGTCTGTTAGTTTTTCACTTTCTATAGCGCTGTAATGTTGTTAGGTGGCTTGGAAGAGTGGGGTTCGTCTTAAACGTCTTAAACATGCAGCGTTTGTATTAAATCGGTTTCAATCGTTCGACAAAATCTTGTTCTCTGATGAAGAGCATTTCCATCTTAACGGCTTTGCCAATAAGCATAACTATCGGTACTGGTGTGAAACGAACCCGAAAAAAAACATCAAAGGCCTTTGCATAGCCCAATGATAACAGTTTGGGCCGCTATTTCATCATCGGTAATTATCGGTTCGTTTTTTTTTTTTTTTGAAAATGAACTCGGCAACGCCATAACGGGGAATTCCGAACGTTATGTCGAAATGATACGTGATTTTTTAACACCTGCTCTACAAGAATTTGATGGATTTGATCAAGAAACCTGGTTTCAACAAGATGGAGCCACAAGTCACACTTCAAATCGGTCTTTGCCCGTTGTTCAGGCGCTTTTTCCTGGAAAACTGATTTCTCGAAGAGGAAACATCAATTGGCCTCCCCGGATTTGACTCCATGCGAGTTTTCCGAAACCGCCCTGCCATTCTGGAGGAATTGAAGGACAATATCCGGGCAGAAATGGCACCCATACCAAAAAAATAAATTTCCCAAGTTTTGTTGAACTTAATAAAGAATTTGTAAAATTGGGCGATTGTTTTTTTTTAATTTTAACTCAAAAAGTGAAAAACTGACAGTATTAAGAATTACTAGATTGTTGATTAATTCGATATTTTATATGCTGAATAAAATTTTTATTATCTTTCTCATATTGATAATGTTTACTTTTGTTGATTTCATTATTCTTTTAATGTATGCCTTACGTAGACTTATGTGGACAATTATTGGATTCGAAACAATTCTCTCCATAAAACCAGAAATGATCAACCTTTGTGGACCGAAAAATTACTTGTCTATAAAAGTTTTTGTGGACCCACTTCTCCCTGCTCAACTTATTCCATAATGGGTTCAAGTACTGAATTCTTGGAGGGGTATAATACGTAATCTATTTCGTTATCGTGGATTCTTTCTTAAATCCAAAAATTCTACACATTCTTCCGTTCTGAATTTTTGTGAAAAATTGCAAAATCTTCTCTGGTCAAATAATGTTGTAGAATACCAATTTGCAAATTTTATAACAATTTGTAAAGATTCGTCTTCCCTTCTTCACTCAGTTATAATTTGCAGACTATTAAGCTCACATTAAATTTTTTAAATGGCTTTTAAAAGTGTTTTGGATTTTTTTTCGTGAAATATATTCTAAGACTAAAAATACTGTTGATTTTTTTATTTTTAATTAAAAAGTGTGTTGATATTCTCCCATCGAAGGCATTCTAAAACCCTTCCTTATTTAAACTTGCTGAGTTTTGTAGATAATTTTTCATTAGAAAAATATTTCATCGGTGGATCCAATAATTTCATAAATCGCGCCATTTTCAACTGTCCTTGGAGTTCTTGACGAATCATCTTCGATCAACACGAAATTCAAACACCTTGGTCTTTAAAACCCGAAAACGTCAGCGTTTACAGACTTACTGTTAAGCATGATGGGAAATGGAGGAATTCTTGGGTTCGAGGAAGATTAATGGATCCATAATTAATTTTGTTGCTGTATGGACCCACTAATTGATGATTTTTTTGTAGCATTATTTGCAATCGTTATGGAAGGAGGATTTATCAAAATATCTAAGATCTAAGATGGGATAAAAATATAAAAAAAAAAAAATGTGGTAAGAGAGGATATTTTTGCGGTCTAGATGCAAAAGTACGTGTTGGGAGAATTTTTGGAGAAAGAAAGTATGATTTCAAATGTTAGATGAACGTATGGAAAACCAGTTTGGGGAGACCAAGTACAAAGATTGAAATAAGTAATGTGTCATAGTCTTTATTTTATGAACAGAAAGACTTTCAAAGTAACTCCTTTCCTTTCCTCACAAATCCTCAACACAGTCCATTTTCCCATTTCTTACAGTTTTCTGAATGTTTCCTTAATTTATTAATCCCAATCTGATTGAAATAACAATAATTACAAATTTTGCACAAGCAAGCCTTTTTTTATTGAAATGTTTTAAGGTTTTAAGAAAGCGTAAATAACAATAGACAAAATCAAAGTTAAAGAAAAATTTTAAGTGATAATATTCAGATAATTATTAATAAATACAAAATATAAATTAGTAGGTATTGGGACGATTTGGACGCCCCCCACCACAACTCCTCCCTACCCCCCACTTTTTTTTATTAAATGTGAAAAAATGGCGGCGCAAAATTTAAACATGAAAA
Organism: Lethrus apterus; assembly: GCA_018397195.1. NCBI lineage: Eukaryota > Metazoa > Arthropoda > Insecta > Coleoptera > Geotrupidae > Lethrus > Lethrus apterus. The sequence goes on along the minus strand of JAFFZR010022879.1, from coordinate 2,423 downwards.
TGGTAGCGAGAAATTTAAAAATCTAAAATGGCGGCGGCGTGAAATTTAAAATCCAAAATGGCGGTGGAGCGAAAAAATGATGGCGAGAAATTAAAAAATCTAAAATGGCGGCGGGGAAATTTTAAAATCCAAAATGGCTGCACGCGAAAAATGATGGCGGGAAATTTAAAAAATGAAAAATGGCGACGTGAAAAAAATAACTTCCGGTCAAAACGGATGTAGCTGTAAATATATGATGTTGGGTGTCAAATGAAACGTCTTTTCGTCCCGATTTCAAAAATGACAATTATTTTCGGCTAAAGTGTAAGTCACTAAAACAAAAATTTAAGTCCATAACTTAAAAGTTCAAATTTTATTGAAATTTAAATTTACATATCGCTTAACGACCTCCGGCCCCCGGCCCCCGGCCCCCGGCACCCGGCCCCCGGCACCCGATAAACGATACACGACTACGGCGCCATAGTAAAAATGTTAGGTTACCTTAGTTACGTGGAGGCGATGGTGTAGGATGCAATATAAAAATTGAAATAAAAATGTACAGTGACTATTTATGTTTCCTTTCAAATTGATGACGTTGCATTTCTTTACAGTAGTTGCAGGAAACAGCATTCGTATCATTTCGTACTGATGATCTACGAGCACAATGATTAAAACCGTATAATGTACGTTGCACGTCTGCAAGGAAGGCGACAAGTCTTGGCACTAGGAGCTTGTTGACTTTCAAATAAAAATATATAGCTAATAATCAGAGAGGCTCCAAGTAACCATATTAATAATTAATGAGAAACACTAACGATACACAAACTCAAAACTTATATTATTACAAATTAGAGATTTTAAAACGTTATGTACAACAAAAACTTCTAATTAAATTCTTAATTATCTGACGACGAAAATAAAAAAAAATATGTATCGTAAGTTTATCGAAAATCTTACAACGTCAATGCCTCCGTTATCAGCCATTTATAACTACTGGAAGCACACGACCTATGTCAACACGTTTCACTTTGCGGTTTCACGATTAATACAGATTACATTCCTGTACCGAAAAAATATCGCGTGTGGAAATTTTATCGAACAATTTCGAAATTTATGAAATTTTCGATAAATAGGTATACATTTTACGTTTTGCAGAATAAAAAAATTTCACATTTATCGAATCGTGTTCGTTTGGATTTCGGTGTCATCGGGCGGGGTCATCTCGATTTGCGATTTTTTGTCGTTTTTGGTCGTAAATGAAATGTATCGTTTGTATCTTATTGTCTTTCAGTTTCATTAATAAGAAAAGGATTTTCTATTTAAATAGAATTGGAAGTTTTTGGATTTTTAGTATATTTGTGCTCACATGGAGATGTTAAGATTTTCCTTACAAGTGGTAGGTAATATGCCATATGTTCGATCAGTAGGTAAATGTTCAACATTTTTTTAAAGCTTTTCGAAGTTCAAAGCTGTTAAAGAACTGTTCAAAGCTGTTCAAGAACTGTTCAAAGCTGTTCAAGAACTGTTCTGAACTTTTCAAGAACTGTTCTGAACTGTTAAAGAACTGTTCAAGAACGTTCAAAGCTGATCAAAAGCTGTTGGAAGCTGTTTAGAGCTGTTCACCGTGTTCAAGACTATCGCGCCCGTGACGTCACAAAGGGAGCGGGGCTTAAAGAACTGGTCTAAATCAGCCTATTAATGATCACCAAATCATATAAACTTTCCTGCTATTCATACCAAAAATAATACACATTCTAGCATGCACGTCCTGATAAAACTCATGCCAAAAATTCAAATTTCGATTTATATGAACAATTTTAGATTGTAGAATAAAAATTCAAAGCTTTAAAAGCTTAATCTACCTGGGTTGGTTTGGTTGAGTCCAGGTTAATTTCACGAAATTTTATTAAAATTTTCCGGAGGTTGTGAAGCGGATCACTTTTATGTAGCAATTGGGGATTCCAAGCAGCAAAGTTTACGAAAACTGACGAGTTCGTTGACTTCGACAGTAACTTCAACAAAACGGACGATTTTAATTTGAATAATTTGGATTTAAATGGATAACTTTTGACTGAATTATTAAACAAAGAAAAAGTTTGTAAGCTTTAAGATTTGGACCACAAAGTTGAACTTTTTAGTTCAATAAAAAAAAAAATTTCTACGGTGATATATTTTCCAGACATGAAAATAGAAGTTTTTATTTATAAACCATTTTAATTTCTTGTGTCTGAACCTAACCCAGTCAGCCACTTAGAGGGTAAACTAAATAAAGCATGTGTGGCCTTTTGGCAATGTCGTAGGGCGGTGGGTAGATCCTGGGGCCTGAGTCCCAAGATCCTCTTCTGGCTATATACGGCGGTCATCAGGCCTATGTTATGCTACGCAGCACTTGTCTGGTGGCCCAGGATCAGACAGAAAAATGAGATTGCCCACATCAGTCACGT
>JAFFZR010022878.1:0-20205 GCA_018397195.1 Lethrus apterus | reverse complement strand
TCGTCATCCTCGAGACCCATTGCCGGTAAGGATGAATTTTTTAAAATAAAATTTTTTGCAATTTTTTTTACCTTTTAATGAAAATAAACAAATGACGGTAGAAAATTGATGATGGAATGATAGAATTTAAACACTGTGTGCAAAATTTTAACAAGCTCTGATAAACCGTTCTGAAAATATTTAGCTGTATCCATACTATTTAGCGATCCTGTATATGAAGGAATTGAGAAAAACAAATTTGAATTTTCATCTCAGAATCTCAAAATCTCACAGGTAATAATTTTTCTTAAAATCTTTTTGGAAATAATTACAAATTATTTTTGTAAAATCTAATCTTTCTAATTTATTAATAACTTTTTTATCGGTCAATTACTATTTGGGTCATAAAAGTACCCTATACAGCCTGTTCATGGGAAAATTCTACAATAGCTAACTTTTTTATTTAAGGAGATACAAACTTGGTTAAATGGACAAAGATTAAGTACCTTGCAATGCGCTTTTCGCGCAATAAATTATAAAACAAAAGAACATCGCGTTGCTAAGATACAAGCATACCGATTACTTTTTTAAATTGAACATCCTGTATATTTTTATATTTTTAAGTTGCTCTGGTTGCCTGCAATAATTAATTATGAGACAATTTTTCTCTAAAACCGCTATGAGAAGAGTTTTGGAGAGAATAATTTTGCAAATTTCATTATAATTATAATAGTGGTAAATAAATAATTTATAATACAATTCTTTTATTGTTATTGATGTGAGATGCATAAGACATATTGGTGCAGTCCGAAGGATAAGAAAATATTCATAAAACAAATTGTTGCAAGGGGAGGATCGATAATAACATTTCTTTTGCTTTTTGATTTTTATTATTTTATTACTATTTTTTTAACTCCTTAACTAGCGATCCTAGAAAAAAAATGTTTTATATTTAATTATAGCAGGCAACCAGACCAACTTAAAAATATAAAAATATACATAGTCGCGAGTGAAATTAAAAGTTTATTAATGACTGCCACCGTCATACATAACCCAAAACCTTTTTCGAATGTTTAAGGAAATATCAAATACTTGTTAAGTGCACTATCTATTGTTTGTAAGCAAAATGTGTTTACCAAGAAATTTACTTCTCAATAGAGCACTTATAACTTCAGTGTGATGGGCACAGTGTTGTTGATATTATGGATGCAATGAAAGCTTTAAACTAAACAATTTATAATCACGTTCTCTTACTAATAGTTTTACGAAAAAGTAAAGAAAATAGCCAGACAATATAAATAGATAAAATAAACCATTGCAATTTTTCTTTGTTCTGAGGTATCTTACATGTTCAAAGGAATATATGAATTCATGAACATTCATTTCGGACTTAATTTGACAGTCTCTTCTTCGAGCAACCGTCTTTGTTATCTTTCACAATATTTTATAACAAATTGAAAGGCAATGGAAATACATGTCTTGATAAAATCATTACATTTTATTTCAAGCTATAAGTAGATATTTTTATTTCCTATGATATGATATTTCAAATCCGATTTCCAATTACAAAACAAATCGATTGTCGGTTGATAAAAACATATTTTCTTTTGTGCGCTTTATTTTTTATTATTATTAAAAATCATTTCATTACTTTTATACTTTCTATATGAAATATTTAATAATAGAGACGACATAGTTTTATCCAACAATAATCATGCTTTCATTTTTAAATGCTTCACTACAAGACACCACGACTATCAATTTGATGCATGATTGCTACCAGCTTTAATTGAAAACTTGAATGCAACATGCATAAATGAATATCGTTAAAACATTTCCTTTGTTCAATCGGTCAAGAATTTGGTGTCATTCGTTGACAAACATTAACCTTAACAACCACGCATACGATTAACGACCAACATAAACATGTTAAAATAACTATTTATGCGATACAACGTCAATTATCAACTAGGAACACTCCTAACAATTTGTTCCAATAGCACAATTAAACATTTGAGCTGATTAGATTTGAAATGCGCCAGAAAACAATTATGTGATAATGATTTTAATTAAGTTGTTAATTTAACACATTGTAGGAAATGTGGAGCACGTTACAAGCAACATTAGAAAATTCAGTGAAAGAACCCGGTTAGTAAATACATGAATTCACGTGGAAATTAATATGTAATTCATCAATTATTTATCTACTAGTGTTTAATTTTTTTAATAAGAAGAAAAGTGTTATGTATTAAATTACTTAGATACATAATTTTGATTGGTGTAAGTCATAAAGTGTAAGAAAAGAACATTTCACCAAATATTTATTTATTTAATCACTAATGTCCAAATACCGTTAGGTGTTGGATTTACTGTTAATTTCTTATTAAAATTTTTCACAAACTTCAAAACTCAGGAATAGTTTTTATATACATATTTTTATATAAAATAACTTGCATTCACGGGACTTGATATGGCTTTAACGACATCAAACATTTTGTAATTCCTTTCTGTACATGTAACGTTAGAATTTACAAATCAGCAAAATTTTCATACACTTATTGTTGCGCACAAATATTAAAGACATAAGATGATATTATCGTTAATACTTTATGTTAGGATTTACTCTGTGATTTTAAATAATTTTAAACACATAAAATGGACAAACAAATCCAGTCTCCGTAATTTTAATTTCTAAATGTTTGTTCAGGCGGAATAAATGAAAGTTAAATAGTAACAATGAAATGATATTCACTTGCAAACGTTTTGTATTAAAAATAGTATATAGAATTATTCACTGTAAGATAAGTATGGTTGGAAATGTATCTAATCGCGAACAGGTCAACAGGTGGCTAGAACATGATAAATATATGATAATTAAAAAAATATTCTTAATTTAGCTGCCGATATCATTCTTTAATTTCTATATAAATACTGGATGTACAAATTTCTTATAATTCAACTTTTTTTTATAATTCAATGGGGAAAAAATCAAAATTCTCACGAACGCTGCAAAATGAAGCTGATTAGTGTGAAGTTGTTGGCCCTTTGTCTTGTCAGATAAAAGATATACAGGTTGAGTCGGAAGGATCGCACCAAACTCAGGGAGTGTATTCTGCACGTATAAATGATTTTAAAAAACTCAAATGTTATCTGATATTTATTTGTTTACAAGTTACAGCGTCAAAACAAAATTCCCCACACATACTAATCATTGCTTTCTTGTAATAAATGTTCGAAAATATTGCTATTGACTTTCTTGTAATAAATGTTCAAAAATATTGCTATTGACTTCTAAACATTTTCTGCTTCGTCTAATAAGGGCGCCAGTTGCATTCTTCTGATAGATTCATGCCTTTATATAGCCGATAATAAAGAAAGCCATAAATCAGAAGAGCAACTGGCGTCCTTATTAGAAGAAGCAGAAAATGTTATGTCAATGGCAGTATTTTTGAACATTTATTACAAGAACCCAATGATTAGAATAGCATGTAAGGGGAATTTTGTTTTGACGCTGTAACTAGAAAACAAATAAATATCGGATAACATTTGATTTTTTTAAATTATTTTTACGTGTAGAATACGCTCCTTGAGTTTGGTGCGATCCTACCGACTCACTCTGTATATAAAGGATTTAGAATGAGAGACATATTTAACATATAAAAAGTGTTGTTATTTATGGATTGGGCGAGGAGGACACATTAAATGGTCTTATACAAATGCTCTAGATTTTTTCTGAACGAGCTCACAACCTCAACAAACATCCGGGCCGCATAACTGAATACATGAGATAAGCTACAAAATTTCTTGCAAAAAAAGAAACTATTACCAAATATCGAATCGTGATATCGAAAATAAATTTCTTTATAATTTATAAATTAAAGTAGCTAAAAGAACGGCGACCAATTGCATTAAAGGAATTTAAAGAGGTTCAGTATCTGTCATTTTAAACTTTAATTTCAAATTTAAAAGATTTATTTATTTCGTTTAAGCCCTATTTCTTTAAAAATACATTTTTTTAACTAAAAATAACATATGAATAACAAAGATTAATAACAAGATAATGTGCGAAACTGATTCTACTAATTCATGTGTATGATTATTGATCGTCCTCGCCTAGGTTGGGTAATATAATTACCTCGTCGTTGTACGCCATGATTAAATGATTAATATAATTTTCTCAATATGTTTTGAAAATGCCTATTTCGCAGTGTATGTTATAATTTTTTGTGTGATTTGGGTTATGTAGCAAATTTTTTTATCAAACAGAAACGTGATACATGCATCCTGTATTAAATTTCAAGTCCAATAAACTTTAGATGCTTTACATTTGCAAAAAAGGCTGTTCACTTTGTAAGATCTTAAGCTACGTAATAATAAAGAGCTAAAGCTTTTCCTTGTTTTTAAAAATTGGCAAAGAAAGGAGATTTTCGAAAGAGATTGATATCAAAATCCAACATTTTTTGATCTTAAAGATAAAGACATATGAACTCGACAATCAATTTTTTCTAGACCGATGATACTCAGTGTTCTGCGGAAAGCTCTTCCATAAACCTATTGGACGGATGCGGTTATGTGAAATTCGATGAACAAAATATCTAATGTCTCGAAAAAAAAAGGATTTCAATTTGCTTTTCATTAAGTTAAAATATGACATTTGATGTGTACATTTTAAATTTTGGTAACATTGGGTTTATATAACTTAATACTTAAATTATTGGTAAACCGGAATAGACGAAGAGAATAATTCATTTTGAATACGCCCTTCCGCAAGCTACAAGATAAAATTGTAAAATGTCTTACTACATTTTCGGTGAATGGCGCTTCCTACAAATCGTGAAACCAATGTTGACACTTCGATGAAGTCGTTGCCACAAAGTAAGCATAAATTAATGTAGATTTATATTATTTGAGAGTAAAATTTTTTGACAAAATTGAAATTGTATTTATTCTTTATTCTATATAAAAAGATACATATTTATTCCAAGCCTGTACCAGCAATGTGATATTTAATATCTCAGATATAAATACTAAATTTTCGTTTTGTGCAAGATAACTAGCATACAAATTGTAATTGTCATATTATCACTACATGGTAAGAATGTTCACTCATAAAGACAATGGGGGAAGAAAACGCCTTGCGTTAGCGAAGAAAACTAAATTACTAGTTCGCAAAGAACTTATTAGACTATAGGTTGCACCACGGATGCATCAAAATGAATATATGAATAACGTTTCCTGTTTTTCACGCTCTAGTTTTCCTGGTGAGGTTGTTGTAAACGTGTTGTATAAGAAATAACATAAGATTTTGCGATAATTGATGTTAGAAAAGCGGCTTGATATTTTTTGAGGAAAACTACAAGAAAATTAGAAATTTTTAAAGCATATGTAATTACCGGTTATGTAACTACAACTAATTAGTAATTAACAAACGCAATTAATTCAGAGGTTTTATTTTGGCTTCGTGGTCTCCATGGTTTATTACATAAATTCTGAATTTCTGATATTTCATTCACAATTTTTAAAATGTAGAAGTGTAGATGTTTATGCAAGTATAGATTGAAATAATCCAAAGCACATGTTACCTTTTTGGAAAGAAATGACGAAAAAAATTCCGAGGTCTTAATATAAAATAAAACCATTACATGTTATTCTGGCTAAAACGCCAATACAACCATGAATTTGATGGTGAACAAAATTATTATTATGAATGTTTATATCATTTTATGTCTTAGAAAGTAGAAAGTACATTTTTTATTGGTTCAGATATGAAATGGAGATTTTAATAAATATAATAATAAAATTAAATTAGGCACGTAAAAGTTATTAAGACTAAAATTAACTGGAAACGATTCTTACATAACCTACTCTTGATGAAATATTGTGTAACTATGATTGAATTAAAAATTACAAATTATGGACGACTTTATTGTTGTGTTTCACTTTTAATTTTTGATATTTTATTGTTGCTAGAGATTTTTAAAATTTAATTTAAATAATTCAATTCGCAGATATTAGTTTATATATACAGGTCATTCCGAAACGTGTCCCACTATTTTAGTAGGTGATAGCTGACCATAGCCCAACCCAAATGTGCAAAGACGGTTTTGAGTAAAATATGAAAATAACGCCGAATCATCGACAATAATATCATTGATTTTCAAGACAACGCGTATTGAAATGGACACAGAACGTACTTCGAACCGAATGCCCATACAAAAAACATTACATTTTCGAACATTTTAAATGAAGATAAAACCGCCGTTTTTGCGGATTTGTGTTTGGGTTAGGCCGGGCGTCCACTGCATGCGTTTTCGTACGAATTATTTTCGTCAGAATTCTAACGAACTGAAATGCATGGAAAACATATTAAATGTATCGACGAAAACGTACGAACGATTTCGTATGCAGTGTACGACGTTTGATATGTTTTACTTGCTTTGGAGTATTCGTTCGAATTCTGACGAAAACGCATGCAGTGGACGCCCGGCCTTAAGGTCAGTTATCACTTGTTGAAATAGTTGGACAAGTTTGACGACATGAAAGCATATTGGTAGTATAACTGGTTACGCAAACCTAGATATGACCAGGATTTCTTCATTGTCCCTTCCTCTAGAATGATTGTGCTTTCTATATGGCAAAGGATACGGCGGATACGGTCCAAGTCTGCTTGAAATTTCTAGCAACATTTTCCATTCAACTATTTAAGAAAAGGAGAAAACTTAAATTGCACACAGAGATCTGGACGAGTTGGAAAAGTTACTAATGGCAGATTGTACAAAATATAGAAAACTTCAAAAACGTTCTATTAAATTCAAGTTAAAGCAAAAAGTAACTCTTTATTGCCAAAAAAATACAGCTTCGTAGGTTCCCCATTATATGTTAGATAAAGGATCTCCTTGGTAAAATTACTGTGTATATTATATCCATTTTCTCGGGTGCATGGTGTTTTATTTTCGTTGTTTTATTTATATTTCATCTACCGTGCTGTGCCAATTTTTCACCAGTAAGTTCACGTAAGTAATTACAATTTTTCTGTCTCATCTGTTTTCCGCTGTACAACCAGAAATTGTAATGTTACGATTTTTTTAAAATAATCATAACTCTATTATATTTCAAGATATGGAAAAAACACAAGGACATTTTTTCATTGGAGTACTTGTGGAGTAGGTAAAATTTTAATTACTTATATGTTAATTACTCGTGAAAAATTGGCACAGCTTACGGTTTTCTCCTAGCTTAGATTAAATATAAACAAAACAACGAAAATAAGTAAGCTTGTACACTAAATTATAATAAGAGATTAATAATTAGAATACTGAAAAACGTACTATCCATTTATCAACATCCTGGAAAAGATTTTCAAAATAAATTGATACTCGTTAACTGTGGGACTTTTTAATGAAGGATGGGCAAATTGATCGTGTCGAAGGAATTCCACAGTCTACACATTTACCGATTTCTTGTCGGTGTTTCTTAAGGACGGACGCCATAGAACTTCTTTAACTGTAATTGAAATAACACTTGTTTTTATATTTCCAGGATCCTTTTTAACTCCATTAGACTATGATTAATAAAAACTTTAATTAGCAACCTGCGTTTAATAATTGTGCGATCGAGTAAATGTACACGATATTTTATATGAAAAACTGACTAATTTCTTATTTAGGACCAGCAGTGTTTTAAAGAAAACTCATAGGTGTGTTATAAAAACCTGGTATTGTCTATCATTTCTCGAAACCGTATAATTTGTGAGTGCCGTGGAATGCTATTAGAAGTTTCAATAGTTTCGTTGCTAGATATTGACTTTTTGAAATAGTAATAATGAACTTCTTTACATAAATCAAATTTTGTTGATACCGTTAGAATCACTTAATTAAAATATAATTATTATCGTTACAAATACGTGTAATTAATTTATTTGTTATTGCAGTTATCTCCCACGTTTTAAAATACAAGGTTATATTTCAATCGTTTCAAATATGTATTCACAGAACGCATATGTTACTTTTTATTACTTATTTTTTTTACGTTATGCATTTTAATTGAATTGCGGTAAAGAAAGTGTGCACAGAAAATAAGATCCTAATTACAAAAATTTTAAATTCCTGTTTAATACAGGAAATTAGAATTCTTATTGGTTTTATCGTTTGCTGAAACTATAAACAAATTGGAAATAAAGTTAAACAGAAACTTAACGTGCAGAATTTGAACCACCCAAGGCCAATGTTTAAAATATCTGTTTGTTTAAATTTAGGTGATTGTGTTCAGAATAATTATTAAGTTATGCATGTTATGCAAATGTTTGGAATTTCGTATGAATAGGGTTCGAATTACGGAATATGCAAATTTGCACTTTGTAGGTAAAGGCACTCACGAACAATGTATAAGATCACGTTTATTACGTGATAACATATTATGACCATCTATATGTTTATAGAATTAAATTCCATTAGAAAGTATACTTTAGCATCTTCCGTCGTAATTACCCTCCGATTATTTATTTTTAAAAATCAAAACTTTAAAAACACTAGAGCCATAACCCTATATCAGCGTGAACAACTGGTTGACCATAATGTTTTAAAATTAAAATATACAGGTTATTCTACAGTGTGTCGCAATTTAGACGGCACCACCCCTGTATTTTTTTTTTTTTATATATTATCGATTTAAAAAATTTCTTTTTTCTGATTATACCCCTCACTAAATTAAGGTAAAATGCTAGTCTACTACGATTTAAAATAAAGAGCAAAATTGAAGAAGTCGTATTAGGGATTTTTTTATCAAAAAAGCTTGTTAATAAAAGTTGCTCAGAATCGTTCAGATAAGCTAAATCCAAAATTTCATTAAAAACAAAAAAAAATTGAAAATCTCTAAAAAATGCGAGTAATAATCTCATAAGTTTGCCATGATTTGTTATTTTACTCTTTTAATTCAATACAATAACAAAAAACGATTTCTAATTACTTAAATAACTGTATTTTCAACTAAATCGCAATTAGCAAGTGTACATTTGGACATTTTTTGAGATTTTCAATTTTGTTTGTTTTTAATGAAATTTTGGATTTAGCTTATTTGAACAATTCTGAACAACTTTTATTAACAAGTTTTTTTGATAAAAAAATCCCTAATACGACTTCTTCAATTTTGCTGTTTATTTTAAATCGTAATAGACTAGCAGCATTTTACCGTGAAGGGAAAGTAACATACCCTAAAAGTACAATTTAGTGAGGGGTATAATCAGGAAAAAGAAATTTTTTAAATCGATAATATATACAAAAAATACAGGGGTGGTGCTGTCTAAAGTGCGACACACTGTATATAAAAAAAAATCCTGTTACTTTTTTTGAGCCACACTATACATAATGCAAAATAATTCAAAGAGGTGCGTTTGCTTGATACCCTAAGGTCAATATAAAAATTTGTGTATAACTTTTTTAGTTTGGGTATAATTTTCCACTCCGTTTAGTTATATCATCCTGTATATTTATTTATATATTTAATTTTTTTGTATTAAGTAAATTATTGTCCGCAAAAATTAAAATCAATATTAACAGAGAAGTTGACCATAGAAAGCCATTAAATGCAACATGTAGCATTTTCAAGGAAGCTACTTAATTTATTACGAAATAATTGTTCATTGAATAAAAATGCACTTTGTTGTGCACATATTTTTGTATTTAGTACAACATCATTAAAGATAATGTATTTGATTTAGCAATTAATTAACATGATATGATTACTTTTATCAAGTATAAACCAATTAATAATTACTTATTATGTTGCCGCGACAATAAGGATCGGCTTTCATTTATTTGTCATGAATTAAAAATAAAATTATCAATAAATTCTTTGAATTAAACAAATGCGCATTATATATTAAAAAGATGCACAAATTGTATTTAATTTGATAACTTTAAAAAACTTTTCGTGAACCAAGAACGTTTGTAGAACGTTTGTAGAAATGTCATAAATAAGAAAAATGTGAGTACATTTTCCTCCGACTGGACATAACAGAGCACTTCATACTAAATCAACCAACTTTTCCTTCCCAAATGATGTTTCATTAAAGTAATTTTAACTATATTCCAGTTTTAAAAATATATTATCAGAAATTATATTTCTGCTCAATCCCATTTTCGTTTTTTTTTTTCGTACTTTTAGATACATTTTACAAAAAGATGCTTACGTCCCTTAGAATTCATTACTTTCAAGAAATGTTAATCATAGCAGTTCTGCTTCATACTTTTGCGTTTAGTAATCGGATTAATGGATTATGAAAGCTCCGTGCATGCGACTATTACTTGAAAAAAAAATGATCCCACTCGTAATATCACGACCGAATAAATGAACAAAGAACTCAAACATAACAACGATTTAAACTGTCTGAACTTAAGGGCAATAGAGATAACGGCAAAGCTCCCAAAGAGCGGTTTATAGACGTCGAGGCTTATGGAAGTAATACTGATGAGAAGGTATTTGTTAATTAAAACAATAATGAAGTAATTCACAAGAGAAAGCTTTTGATAAAATAATATCAGACTCTGGTTTTTGTTGTAAACGATATTATTAATATTATTAAGAACGTATTGTAACCATTACTGAAAATTTTAAAGCTCCTTCATAGCCGAACGGGCCTTTTTTTTTTTAATTATCAGGACAATAACAATCTTGCAATTAAATGTATGTTATAGCTCACCGTTAAAAATAGAAAAATGGTATTTAAAATAGAGAAGTGTATTACGTAATATTTTTGACTTTCTATTGCTGACAAATTTGGAGTTAATAAAAATAATTAAAAACTTTTGAAATATATGGTCTTAATGATGAGTCTGATGACGTCTTCATAAAATCTGTATAAAATCCCAATGGACTTTTCTTAAACTTATAAAATTTCAGTTCGGTCAGGCGTGTTCTACCATAGCTAATCAAAATGCATTAAATAACCCATTGGGACTTTTTCCCGTTCGGTTGGGTTCGTGAAAATGAGAGATTTAAAACGAATTCTGAATACAGATGAGTACATGACTCACAAGAGTCCCTAATCTTATCTCTTATTTTCATATTGCAGCTTATCGTTATCTTAATTTAGATTTCAATAAATTATGGATTTATTCAACATCAACAAACAAAAGTTGTAAAGAACTAAATGGCGAAGAATTAAGAAGATAAATTGGTTATTATTTTTCGTTAAATTGCAAATACGGGCCTTGAGTAATTTAGTAAATGCTTCATCTAATTCGCGAGTTGAAACTCGTCAATTTGATTATTGTAATTATTTCTTAATAACTTTGCAGCTATAGAAATACTCTGTGAAAGAAGTGAAAGTAGCCTAGCTTTAGTAGCAGATAAATTGCGAATAAGTTATATCCGGGTCAAGGTGAAAGACTTAGAAAATGACATCAATTTATACATCAAACATAATAAATAGTACGTGTGCAACAATAAAAATATGTATGTAAACACATATTTATTTACACATTTGTAATATACATATAATGCAACCTTTTATATACGAGAACTTCTACAACTTCTGCATAATTACTTACCAGGATGGCTGAATTTATCCAGAGATTAATTAAGGTGCGGTATACTAAAAATGTACCCACCCACATCGTGCAACATTATAGTTATTTGAACCCTGATTACACGTACAAATAATTTACAACATATGGAACCTGTAAGCCAGTTTGACAAAATATTGATTTATTTTATGGATACGTATATGTATGATACACAAACTGTTCGAAAATAGAAATAATAAAAATTGCTAACATCATAGTCTTTTGAGATTTTATGCAATTAGTTAAGTGCAAGCCAATCCCTGTTTCCTACACACAAACTAAGAAATTACGTTGATCAATTTAGCGGAAACCTAAGAATTAATACCAGATTTTTTAAAATTATTTTCAATTTTTAATTTCATTACTTCAATTCAACGTATATTTACTGCAGGCAGTAAAATACATTTTTAGTTTGGAAACTGAAATCCGACAGAGTTTAATATTGAAATCAATAAAGTCGGTAGAACTTTCTCAAGCTATTTGTTACGAAGCATTATAACTTCAGTTTTAATCTATTCAAACACAAGTCTAGGAAATAAATTAACTTAAACTGAAAGTATACATAAAATAACAGAAAATCCTGCTTCTGGTTTCAAACTGATTTTCAAAATTTTTAACGAAAATTGATTATATTTTTAAATTATTCGTCAACAATTAGGTGATTCATAAGTTCATCAATATTAAATGAAAAGCAACAAGCATATTAAAATATTTTCAGACGTCATCATAATCTTGACAATCAACACGGCAGTGATTTAATTACGCTTTTATAAAACAGGAAACGTGGTTGGAAGACGACGATGTCGACGACCAGCTAACCAGCATCAACAACAAACAACTTTATGCAAAAAGTATCATTTTTAATAATTTATTTTAAAATAAATAAATCATATGATTTTAAAGAAAACAGAATAATTTAAACATTAAAAATTTGATAAACGTAAATGTTTTTATGACGCAAAGTTTGCCAGAAACAATGAGCTTTGTGTTTAAAGATTAATTGCACAATGTAAGTCATAAAAATCTTGTTTTAAAACAGTTCCCATTCAAACTGCACTGTGTTGTATTTTTCAACTTTAATTGCTTGTACGCATATTTTAAATATTAAAACAAGACGTAACAAGAATATAACTGTTTGTGGACGTGGACGTTAACCTTCTTATTACAATTTGCATGTATCTTTATCGCAGATTATAAAGTCCCGATGGTATCCTATATTTTGTGCTACATATTCATTGAAGCTCAATTAATACAGACGAATACATTGGCAGGAATAATAAAAATGAACATTCCCGCACACTTTTTCGAAGCCGAACATTGACTCAATAATTGTTTATTTAACATTTAAATTTACTGAAAGTAGTTTGCTTTGCACAGGTTTCTAAAGTCACCTGATTACGACTATTGTATGAACAAACGTAAAATGTATTACGTTTTTTTTTACAAATAATGATATATTTTAAATGACATAATTCTTGAATATGAAAAAACTAATCAGAACATTAATTATACATGTACAGTGTGGTGATAAAGTTTGGAACAAAATTCATAAAAGCGTTCTATAATGTTTTTAAGAAAATCGCTCGGACAGGTCAATTTTTGTTTTTGAAATGCCCTCTTCTGACGTTAATTTTTTGGAATGTCGTCATTTGTTTTTGCACAATGACGTCATCATAATTTTTTTTTAATGACTACCCCCACATTTTTCTTCTGTTTTTAATAGACCTTCTTACTACTTAAACGGTGATGTAAAAAAATTGGTACCTTACATAACAATTTTTTTGAATAAATAACACATAATAAATTTTTTCTTTTAAACAAAAATTTTAATTTTTTGAAGAAAAAAGGTTATTTTTTTCAGAAAAGTTCTTATCTAAAGAATTAATTCGGTAATCACCACTTAAACATCAAGGAGGTCTATCAAAAGCAAAAGAAAAAAATAAGAGGTGTCATTTAAAAAAATCGAAAATGACGTCATTGCACCTTAAAGCTTCACTCTTCGTCTTAGATACATAAATTACTGTTATTTTCTTTAATTTAGAATATTTACGATTATTATTTTTACTAAATTATAACCACTGACGATCTGAAATGTCATTTATTCAAAAAAATTGTTATGTGAGGTACCAATTTTTTTACATCATCGTTTAAGTAGTAAGAAGGTCTATTAAAAACAGAAGAAAAAAGTGGGGGTTGTCATTTAAAAAAATTTATGAAGACGTCATTGTGCAAAAACAAATGACGTCATTCCAAAAAAATTAACGTCAGAAGACGGCATTTTAAAAACAAAAATTGACCTGTCTGAGCGATTTTCTTACATTATAAAACGCTTTTATGAATTTTGTTCCAAACTTTATCACCACACTGTATATTTTTTCTATATTAAAACGAAAAAAAAACTAACTTACCTCAAACACGTGATTTCTGAACGAGGCAAACAGTATGTCTTGCTCTCGCATCTTCGATATGTATTTAACGCCGGCAAGATGACAGAGACAGCAGTTATCGTCGGTCACCATGGTCGTCTTCGGTCGAAAGCACGAACAACACGTGACCTCTTTCAAAAGTCTGAACACGCCGGTAACGCAATATCTGTACAATACGAACGGCCATCCATAAGCAGCCATAGATAGGCGCAAAAAATGTCTGGCGTTTTCGAGATTCATCCAGCGCGGAGCCAACGAGAAGATCCTGTTCAAGTCTAAATAATCAAAAACAAATATTATTATTACTTATTATAACGTTCATAAAAAAAATAATAATAATCATTTAAAGAAACTGCCATCTGTTGTCGATAAAGGAAAAAGGAAGAGGAAGAAGAGGGAAATATACAAAAAAATAAGAAAATAATGACATCAAGAAAACATAAAGAGGAAGACGATAAAAAATTAGACACACGTATCGAAAATGATGGAAGCCTTGATAACAGAAGTTTAGGAATTGAGGAAAAAACAAATGAAATTCGGGAAAGAAATACGCCAAATAAACAATAAAATTAAAAGCAGAACAGAAAACGATTAAATGAAAAAAAAAAAAAATTAAAGAACTACAAAAAAAGTAGAAGATAATATGGATAAATAAGTTGGTTGTGGGATTAAAAATGGACACAAACGACGAAAAAAAAATGTAATTTTTAAAAGTGCACTGAGGAAAACATCAAGTATCAAGTAAGGAAAACATGAAAAGAGGAAGCGGATTACAAGGCGACAAAGTCAGAAAAATATGAAACTTGAAATTTTTAACAAACAAGGAATTAATATTTAGAAGCTTTAAAGAAGAAATTTACATTCCATAAGCATTACATTACCAAAAACTGAAAAATGGATACTAGATATTTTGGCCTGGAGTAGGTAATGAAGAAAACTGCAAAAGCTGGGAAACATGCATAATAAAAGAAAACAAAATAAAATTTGTTACAAAAGAAATTTTACTAAATGAAAGTATATTAACAACAATATGAAGGAAAACATTGGAAAAGAAGAATGCATGCTAGTTAATATGTACCAAAAGAAGATAAAACAAAAGGAAGAAAACGAAAACAACAAACAGTCAACTGCA
Organism: Lethrus apterus; assembly: GCA_018397195.1. Classification (NCBI taxonomy): domain Eukaryota; kingdom Metazoa; phylum Arthropoda; class Insecta; order Coleoptera; family Geotrupidae; genus Lethrus; species Lethrus apterus. The sequence continues at coordinate 5,107 of JAFFZR010022878.1, read as the reverse complement.
ATCAAAAAGTATGTAATTATTATGGGAAATTTAAATGCAAGATATATAAACGACGGCGTTGAATGACAGAGAAAAAACAGAAAATCCGACAGAAAACGAATTAAAAAAATTTACACAGAAAATAAATTGATGACAGAATGACAGAAGAAGAAAGTCGTGGTACTTCGAAAGTAAGAAATGGACTTATAAAAAGAATACACTCGTGTGTAACGTAAAAATTGCAATAAAAAAAAGTGGAAACAATATACAACAAAGAAGATCAAAATCATTATGAAGAATATAAACCTGAAAGATGTGGACTGATTTTGGAGAAAAAATAAAAAATGCTTGTAATGAAAGTCTAAACATATCTAAGGAACGGTGACGGATTTGAGAAACAGAAGAACACCAATTCTTAAAAACAAAGAAGAAATCATCAGGGAATAGGAAGAGACAATGAAATGGTGTCGACAATATTTCAAAGAGCTATTAGAACGCAAAGACATAACAAATACAAAATGTCCAACATTTAAGGAATGTAAGGAACAGAACGACGACACAGAAACGAAGAAGAAGTAGAAACAACAAAGTAATGAAAGGGTGGAAATTACCAAAAGATTGTAAAACTGATATTAACTACAGATATTGGATGAAAGAAGAGAAGAGAAAGTGTAGCATATGTGGAGAGGCAGAAAATAGATGGGAACACTTAAGCAGCGACTCTAAAGGGTTGAAGTGGACGCAGGATGAAAGAAGTTAAGCAAGAGGTGCTTAAATGAGAAATGGAATGGTAGGGAATCAATGAGAAAGATATTTGAACCAAAAAAAGGAAAAAAAATCTTAGTGTTTACCAAAGTGTTTTCAAGTTGAAAAAACAATAAAGGATGCAGGAAACGGACATATATATTTTTTTATAAATCTAGAAGAAGCCTTCGACAAACGGGCTAAAACAAAGATAACAACCTCGAATGAAGGAAATAGTGAAAATTAATTCCAACTTATTTTACCTGTGGTATATATTGGTTCATCATCGGAGAGCATTTGTATTCTTCTCATTTCTCTAATCTCTCTTTTTTGCTTGACCCTCAACAGGACACATCCGGCGAGTACGTCGGAAGGAACAAGATCGGTACTTCTGAAGAGGGCGCTGAGGAGAGCGGCGACCTGTTGGAAAGCTTCGTGGCCGTGTTCATCGGATCGTACCCAGCAAAACACCCAACGGAATCGTCTCTGCCATATGCTGGTCACTTTTCGATGGCGTAAAGATTCTCCGGCGCTGGGCGTCTCCTGCACTTCGTGGTATCGCCTCGAACCCAACGGATCGAATACTAAAGCTAGACCGAATATGGCAAGTCCGAACAACGCCCAATTGAAGATCACCAGTGCTAAAATATTGAAAATAACAGAATTTTTGAAATTTATGTTTATTTCGTTAAAATAATTGTTGCAAAAATCTCTGATGCAATGTTTTTCCGCAAAATTAAATAAATAATTTTAAAAAATTTTGAAAAATTTTATATAATTTTTTCATACATGTTTAGTATTTGATTATAGTGTTCAGTGATCTCTTTTAAGATGCATACAAATTATAAACAGTGGCGTACATATGACACTTATCTCGTAATCTGAATTTTTCAAAAAAGTTGATTTTCCTTCGAAGTTTCCCACAATAAGACTGAAACACCCAATATACAGCGTGTTCAAAGTTATCTGCGCACTATTGCTATTTTCGTTACTTTTGGAGCTACAGAGTCGGTTAAATTAGCAAAGATGCAGTGATTTTTCCGCTGATTACAACGGTCCACACAAAAAACAATTGCGCATCACATTTCAGAGCCAACTCAGATAATTAGATTTTTTTAAATGGAACGCTCTGTATATTTATGTAGCAGTCGGTAGAAAATGAAATTTTGCACAAAATCTTCTTATACTACTATAACCCAGAAACGAAAAACAAAAGAGCTACGACGACATTAATACAGGTCGCCGCACATGGGATAACTTCGTTATTAGAGAAGCTACAGTGTTGGTCAATACATCAAAAATGTGTAGTTTTTTCTACTGATTACAATGGCGTACTCAAAAAAACAATTGCCAGTCGCATTTTCGAACTGCTTGCTTTGATACTCATTTACTTATTTTATATTAAAATTTAACCTTTCATCTTACGATTGTACTATTAGAAGAGTATTCTATGTAAAATTTAACTTTTTATAAATTAAATTAAAATTTTTTTGTTAGTTCGAAAATGCGACTCGCAATTGTTTTTTTTTTTGAGTACGCCATTGTAATCAGTTGAAAAAACTACACATTTTTGATGTATTGACCAACACCGTTTTTCATTTTTGGGATATAGTAGTATAAGAAGATTTTGTGCAAAATTTCATTTTGTACCGAGTGCTACATAAATAAACAGCATGTTCCATTTAAAAAAAATCTGTTTTTGTGTGTACCGTTGTAATCAGCGGAAAAATCACTGCATCTTTGCTAATTTAACCGACACTGTAGCTCCAAAAATAACGAAGATATCAATAGTGCGCAGATAACTTTGAACACCCTGTATATTCTAAGTCAGCACTGCATTAATTCCAAAATTTTATGCGTCAGCCTGCTCTTCCCTGATCGCCCCCAAAAGACGCTCATGATAAATACATTTCAACTGCCCTTGCCCTAGACCGACAATCTACGACCTTTAAATTCATAGTGATTTTTTTTCTCCCTCCCGATTTTCTCTTTTCGAGTGTCACCTCTTAAAACTTATCTACACTTTTGTTTTGTTGTTTAGTAATGGACAAAAAAAACTGTTACCGTTTGTCTCAAAGGGTCCAGACCATCACTCTCAGCTGGTTGAAGGGCCATTTGAGACAAACGGTACCGATATGGTTCATGTCGTTATGAGAGTTATTAAAATCAGGGTCCGAAAGTCTACTACCCGTACTTTATACAGCCTGTTTACGGGAACATTCTACAATAGCTAACTTTTTTATTTAGAGATACGAACTTGGTTAAATGGACAAAGTTTAAGTACCTTGCAAAAAACATTTTTTAAATTGAACAGCCTGTATATTTTTATATTTTTAAGTTGCTCTCGTTGCCTGCTATAATTAATTAAAAGACAATTTTTCTCTAAAACCGCTATTAAAAGAGTTTTGGAGAAAATAATTTTAAAAATTTCATTATAATTTTAATAGTTGTAAATAAATAATTTATAATACATTTTTTTATTATTATTGATGTGAGATGCATAAGACATATTGGTACAGTTCGAAGGATGAAAAACATTTGTAAAACAACTTGTTGCAAGAGAAGGATAGATAACAACATTTCTTTTGCATTTTGTTTTTTATTATTTTATTATTTTAATTTGTAGCTCCTTAACTAGCAATCCTAGAGGAAAATGTTTTATATAATTAATTATAGCAGGCAACCAGAGCAATTTAAAAAATTAATCGTTATGCTTGTATCTTAACAACGCGGTGTTCTTTTGTTTTATAATTTATTGTGCGAAATGTGCATTGCAAGCTACTTAAACGTTGTCCATTTATCCAAGTTTGTATCTCTTTAAATAAAAATGTTAGCTATTGTAGAATATTCCCGTGAACAGACTGTATATATGTATTAGAAAGTTGAAACTTTTTTGACAGAAATATTTTCAAATGAGCAACGTATGTTTTGTATTTAAAAAGTAGACTCTTTAGTTATCGAACACATACGTTCACATTAAATTTAAGAAAAAAAATCTATTCAACACATACACTGCATATACTACGTATATGACCTTAATTAATATCTTTGCCGTGGCATTTTACTAAACCCATGGCGAATAGGACGAAAGGAATTAGATGCGAAATTACTATGAATTCCGAGGCATTGTTAGAAAGATCTGTAAATGGGTGCAGTAAATTGTAGAATGTCAAGCACTTATATTACGCCGATATTGTCATTATTATCAAGGTGTGCCCAGATGTACCTGCAAATAGAAAGAATTTTTTCCATAACAAACAACACATTTCTGCATGATTAGCTGGTTTATGAATTTGATCGATTATAATTAATGACCAATAAATTATTTAACAACGGTTATCCACCTTCTGTACATTTGGTTGCATAACTTAAAACACTATTTTCACAAAATACCATTTTATATCAAAATGTATGTTTTCAATGAAAGCAGACATCTTCACTTAAAAACATAATATTTCATTTGCTTTGCATTCGAAATCTACGTTTGTCTATTAAATATTAAATTCCAAAAATTATGTTTATTTCAATTCCTTGCAATTTCAGTTCGTTGATTTATTTAACTTATAAGGACTACATAAATATTTTAATTACTTTTTCTACTGCTTGATTTGTATTAAATAGCACTTTTCCCAAAATTTATAGTTTTTGTAACATTTTTATACAAAGAGATCCAAAAAGATCTTATGTTACGTCACATAAATTTTTTTCAAGTTGGTCAAAATTGTATTCCGCTTGAATTGAAGTTTACGACACAAATATACCTTTAAACTTGTATTTTATTTTTATTTTTTTTAATTTAAATAAATATATTTATTAAAGTACCAAGTAAAACAACAGTCAAACTCTACAGTAAATTCAACCTATACATTATTTATAAGTAAAGTTTTATTAATATTGCACACATTAATATTAAAAAAAGAAAACACTTGGTTACAGTTTCACAAAATTTTATTCGATTTCTCAACAGCTGTTTCGAGTACACTAATACCAGTAAGAGTACACCAGTATATGTATTAGTGTATTTTGTAATTTTGTGAAACTGTAACCAAGTATCATTTAATTTTATGGGTTTTGTAGGAATATTTCATTAAGTGCTAAGCGACCTTTCAGTCTCAATGATATTATTATTAGGTCATTATTGCCTAAAATGCAATCCTTGTTTTCAAGCATGAAAATGAAATATGTATTTTAGTAATGTCAGAAGTTTAACAACTTGATACCTAATGATAGTATTCACATTAATTAATTTAAGTTTATACTGAAAAATAAAGCGAGTCATGGTAGTGGTGTATTAATTTAATATATTTAATTGATTTGGTGTTCGTTGAAGCGTTTAATCTAAAGCTTGTTATTGGTGGTCTCACCGCAAATTGAGTATAACTTT
>JAFFZR010022877.1:0-12628 GCA_018397195.1 Lethrus apterus | reverse complement strand
GTAACCAGAAGTACAAAAAAAGTTGAAAGAACGCCAGAAATAATGGGAGGAGACATGGAAGAAATTCGAGAAAAAAAAAATGAATGAAAACTAGGGATAACAAAAATGGTACAATGAAACAAATAAGACAGAAAAAATACATAATATGGGAAATACAAAAGATAAAGTTGGAAATATAACTGTAGAAGAAGATAAGATAATGCAGAGGTCGAGTGAACATTTTAAAGGAATAACAGAAACAGGAACAAAAAATTTAACCAGAAGTACACAAGAAAGAAGTCCAGAAGTAATCGCATTCACCGAAGAAGAAACTATCGAAGAAAATTAAAAGAAGGGGAAGCCGTAGGAAATACAAAGAGAAAAGAAAAGAAGTCAAACACACAGTAAAGCAAAGCAATAAGGAATGGAGGAAATTTGGAAAAAAAGATGAATGAAAACTTTAGGGATAATCAGTATTGTACGTTGAAACAACTAAGACAGAAAAAAGACAAGAAATTAAAATATAAAGTTGGAAGTATAATAGTAGAAGAAGATAAAATAAAGAACAGATGGAGAGAACATTTTGAAGAAGTAACAGAAACAGGAACAGAAAATGTAACCAGAAGTACAAAAAAAGAGTTGAAAAAAATAGAAAAATTAAAAATGGGGAAAGCCGCAGAAATACTTTCTTCTTGGTGGTGAGTGAGAAGAAAATTCCAAGAGAATGGAACATCATGATTATCGTACCGCTACATAAAAAAGGGGACGTGAGAAAGTAAAGGGAATTCGGGAGTTCTGGAACCATTTGCTCCTCCCGGCATGCGCGCGCGTATTTTTTTAAAATAAAAGTTCCAACCCAACCTCTGACCTTAACGTTTGTCCTTGACTTTAGACCCCGTGAACATCGCATTTAACCTAACCAACCTATCTTTGAACACACATCAACGACAGCAGTACAGATGGACAAGTAGATAGACATACAAATAGATAGACATACAAACAGATAGACAGTCAGTCCGACCGAGAGACTGACTGAATGACAGGCATCTTTTTAACAGCACTGAACAGCTCTTGAATGGATCCTGTTAAACTTGAACAGCTAGGGACAGATTTTGATCGGCTTTGAGCCTTCATTCTGCCAGTCTCTCGATTGGACTGTCTGTCTATTTATCTGTCTGTCTACCTACTTGTCTATACAGTGCGAGTGTAAGTAAGGAATAAAATTCGTTAAATTTTTATTCCTGTGTTGGCAATTTTCCTCGGACAAGACAATTTTTATTTTTAAATCCCCATCTTGTGGCATAAATTATACCTTTCTATCCCAACCAGTGGCGGCGTAACGGGGGGCAACTCGAAAAATTTAAATGGCAACGGGGGTCAAGTTCACATTTTCGGGAAGATCGTTTCATCCTCTGTCTATCAGTGAAAGAATTTTTTAAATCGGTCGATTAAAAGAAGAAAAAAATAGCTAATTCCAGAGCCAATTCTCCGGATGTTCGATGTGAATTTTCTTGTAGGACGAGTAGCGTATCAAGCCTAGTGTCAAGGGGGATCTCCGGGCGTCCAGTCCTGGGTCGATCCTTAATATTCTCTTCTTTCCAGAACTTGGTTTCTGTTTTGCTAACTGTTGATTGGGTGATATTTACATCAGGGTATTTATTATTAAATAAAGTGCAGACTTCCGTCTGAGAACGTCGTTTATTACCACAACCGAGCATAATTAAGATTTCAATAATTTCTTTTTCAGTTAAACTTTCCATTTTCTTTTTAACTCTAAACTTAGAGCTTAATAAATGAAACGCAATAAGGCAGTTCGTTAAAAATTTGACTCACCAAACTGATTAACCACAATACAACTAACTGATAGACGATATTGCGATAAGCAAAAGCAAAAACGTCTCGCCAAAAAAAGTCAAACAGAGATTATTAGTCATAGAATATTGAAATCTATTTTTTTCTTGTTTTAATCGACCGATTTAAAAAATTGTATCACTGCTAGATAGAGGGTGAAACGACTTTTCCGAAAACGTTTGACTCCCGTTGCCATTTAAATTTTTAGACTTGCCCCCCGTTACGCCGCCACTGGTTGGGATGGAAAGGTATATTTTATGCCAAAAGATGCGGATTTAAAAATAAAAATTGGTAGGGATAAAAGTAGGGATAAAAATTTAACGAATTTTATTCCTTACTTTACACTCGCACTGTATGTCCGTGGAGTTGATGTGTGTTCAAACACATAGGTTGGCTAGGATTCATGGACGTGATGATCACGGGGTCAAGGATCAAACGTTAAGGACAAAGGCCAAATGCCAAAGCTCATAAATTAGGTTGGGGCCATTTATTAAAAAAAATTACGCATGCGCAGTGCAGAGAAGAAAAAGTGGTTCCAGAACTGTTGAATTCCTTCTACTTGAGAGAATTACACTAACGAGCCTATCGGCAAAAATTCAGACAGAATAATGGAAACAAGAATTAAAGAACAACTAGAAAATACATTAGAAGAAACACGATGTAGTTCTAGAAAAGGAACAAATTAAATATCTTGTAACTGTAATAGAAAGAAATGGTAAACATGGAAAAAATAATAATAACACATAGAACGGCCAATGTAGGAAGATTGTATAATGGACTAAGGACAACATTCTTTGGAAAAAGTGAAATAACAAAAAGGTAATAAATCCACGTCAGTGAAACATGAACTCTCACAACTAAAGACAAGAGCAAGATAAATGCGACAGAAATGCGATTCTTGAGGAATATAGACAGAAAAACAAGAAGGGATAGAATTAGAAATGAGGTATTTGGAAATAAATTGCAAATAAAACCAATACTGACAAAAATCCAAGACCGACAACTAGGATGGTTAGGGCACATTCACGGAATGTCAGAAGATAGACTGACGAGTAGAGTCTACGAGCCAAGAACACAAGGAATAAAGATGAAGCCCTAGAAGAACATGGCAAGTCGGAGTGAAGAAAGTGGCGCAGGAGAGCGGGATCCAATGGAACGAAGTCAAAAATTTGGCACGAGATAAGAAGAAATGGAAAAAATTAATAAACTCAACTTCACAATCTTACACCTTACGGTAGAAAGATTTAGGACTTATAACCAATGAAAATTTTGAGCTTATCATACGAGTCCATTTATTAGTTTAACTATTTTATATTCCTCTTATAAATATGTATACTTAATTAATTAATTTTCTACATTCTGCTTCATCTCCTTCATCCTAACTGATACTTCCAACTTTGTCATCCTTACCATTTATACATTTCTCATTGTCCCACCTCCTTTATTTTATTCATATAACAAAAAAAAAGAAACAATTGCAAATTTAAAGCCGAGTAGTTAAATATATCTAATGTCGCCTTTGTCGATCAAATATGTGCACGCAACCGCTTAGACTTTAAAACCAAAACCAACTTCCTGAACATGACAGCACGTTTATCGCGTCGATATCACCTCCCACGTCCCATATATAGCTTTCCGTTTTGTCAGTATCGGCGGAGTGGGACGGAAAACAGGAGGAAATTGCACGCCTGTTGTATTAAAAGCTATTTAACTGAAATTTAATTAATTGTCAATATTATTAGTTGTACGTCAGTCCACGACACTTGCATGTTTGCCAGTAAAAATAATTCGCATTTACGTGTAGAATACAGTTTCCGCTGTCATTTTACAAATTGTTTAGTTTACTGTAAAATAAACACAAAAAATATTAATAACGATCGAGTGGCGTACTTGAATAAAAAGTATTATTATTATTATAAAAAAATATTATTATTATTATTATTATTATTATTATTATTATATAGCTATTATGGGATTATATTTTATTGTAATTTTACTACAGACGTTAAAAGATTGGGACATTTTGGACTAGTAAGGACTAGTAAGTAGACACAAATTATTATTATTATTATTATTAAAATTATTATTGTAAGTTGATGAAAATATTTAATACTTGATTGAAGAGAATGAATTTCATGACGAATTTTCATATGAAAGAAATTTTCTATACTATGTTCGTAAATTCGGAGGAGTAAATAAATAAGCCAGAATTATACTGAACAATTTTCGAACTTAGCGTTAGTTGGCCAACGCTGATCGTATTATTTAGACGTCCAATTCTACTTTTGTTCGTTTATTGTTAGATGCGATTTCGTGCAATTGTCTTTTAAATTTTGTGTTGTTCTCTTGTCCTTCATTACGAAAAGTTAATAAAACACACACTTTCTTTTGAATATCTGTAATCACTTTTAATGCAGCAAAATGTAATACATTTTTAATTTCTAAACATATTTTTTTTATTAATAACTATTTACTACTCTTTACCAATTAAATAATTTGGAGAAACTAAAATCTTGTTTAAAGTAAGTTTATTGATAAATGACGTTTTCTTGGCGGTGAAACTACAGTACTTGTCCCCGGATTTGAATCCATTCTGAACTGTTTTTTATATTGTTTAATAAACAATAAATAATGAAATAATTTAAAATCGACGCCTGTCAGCTGTCACACATGTCAGCATTCAATACCGGAAATCTGGTCGCGAATACGGCAATTTACATTGTGTAAACATGTCTCGCAAGTAGCCAATTAATGAGCGAATTTTTTAAATGAGATTTTTAATTTACTCCTCCGAATTTACGAACGAAGTATAGTTGAAAAGAAACGTATAAAAATGTGATAGGAAGAAATGTGATAAATTAATACCATTATGGGCGTCTTTATGGATAACTGAATTTTGTATTCAGAATTTTCGAAACGATGCTTAATTAAGTCTTGTGGTGCGACCTAGGAATTTCTATTTTCGGAAACGACGTATCATTAATCGCCGCCATAGAGACTAATGGCTTCCGATATAGTTATTCCAAATAAATAGATCCTAGATTTACAACGCTCATATATTTCAATTGTCTAGCGTGAAGGGCCTTTAAATTTAACAAAATCAATCAATCAAATAAAACTGAATTATCGGAATTGTCAGTGGTGCCTAATGTCAGTTCTTTCCATACATTTTATTATACTTATCAGATTGGCATAAAATTTAAAAACTTTATCAATAATATTTAACAAAATTAAATAATCAAATAAAAAAAAATACATCATTGCTAATTTTTAATTTAAATGCTAATTTAACTGATATCGATGTACACTGTTCGTCATTTTAAATGAGACATAACAAGGCGGTTGATGGTGCAAGCGACTGACTGCAGTCTGCAGTTGCTTTCTTTGAATATTTCTTCATCCGAACCCAAAAAAGAAATTTCTATGATACGGTTATACAGGATGATCTTGAAATAGGTATCAATATTTTAACAGGTGATAGCTAACATTAGTCGAAATTTAGTGTGTAAAAATGGTGGTAAAAATAGCGTGCCAGACAAAAATTATTTATTTTTGAGTAAAATGTGAGAATAACGCCATTTAAAGGTTGTTTTGCAACATTTCATGCTGTTCCCGGTGGAAGCGAAAAAAATGACATTTTCAGAAAATTTAAACTAAAGAACCGTCGTTTTTGCGTTTTTGCCTATTAAAATAGTTTTCTTTAAATCCTACTTCCAATAAATTTTGGTTTCAAGCTTTGTTTCAAGCCTAGTTTCAGGCCTGCTTTCTAAACTAATTTTAAACCTTATTTCATGCATTTTTTTCAAGCTTTGTTTCAAGCTTAATTTGAATCCTATTTTCAAGCTTAGTTTCAGTCTTTGTTTCAAGCGTAGTTTCAGGCCTAATTTTAGGCTCATATTATAATTTCAAGTCTAATTTCAATCTAAATTTCAGTCTTAGTTTCTATTTTGGTTTCAATCTTACCTTAAAGTTTAGCTTCGAGCCTAATTTCATTCCTAGTGACAAGTCTTATTTCAAGGCTAGTTTAAAGTCAAGTTTCAAGCCTGTTTCACGTCGATTATATATCTAGTATAAATTTTGGTTTTAAGCGTAGTTTTGGGTCTAATTTCAGGCCGAGTTTCTAGTTTTATGCCTAACGTCAAGCCTAGTTTCGAATTTAGGTTCAAGCTTACTTCCAGTCTTGGTTTCAAGCTTAATCTAGTTTCAAGTCTGTCTAATTTTGAGCGTGATTTCAAGCGATTCAGGAGTTTTAAGCTTTGTTTCTATCTTGGTTTCAAGGTTAGTTTTAAGTCTGTTTTCAGGCCTAGTTACAAACCTAATTAAACCTGATTTTATGACTTACAAGCTTAGTTTCAAGCCTAGTTTTATGCCTATTTTTCTGCAACTTGGAACATGAGGATGGTATGAGGAGGGGTAAGGGTGCTACGAAAAATGGGAGAGACATTGAGGAGACGAGCGAAATTAAATTAAGATATCGATCTTTTTCTTGGTTGGTTTATAAATAATATTGTTAGTATGGAAAATGTATGCCGAATAAGGCCATAAAAAATCATGGGTAAATTTTGCATTTCCTATGATTAAATTTTCAAAGCAGATTTCTTTCTTATCAACGTAACCATTTTTCTGTTCCCATTTCCCTTCCAGTTATTTGTACCCATTAATATTATTTTTAGCACGGCATCACTGAACACTTTGATTTCTAACTGATGCAAAAAATGTCAACACAAAAAAATTATCAATTTTTAATCGAAGACTACAAAATATAAAAAGTATCCACTTCGACTAAATTTTATTTCAGGTTCGATGTTCGGCGGAGGAGAAAGTGCCCTTTCACCTCGGTTCGTATCAAGAGGTAATACGTTTAGGGTCGTCACGGGAGATACGGTTACCCTGCCGTGTGAAGTACAAAATTTAGGTGAGTGCTCCAAACTACATATCTCGTATTTTAGTGACCCAGTTGGGAACGATGTTTGTCACAAATAATGCATTTACACACGCCTTAATTTAAACTTTTTCACATTACAATGTTTAGTCGTTGTAAATTTAGGATTTTTAGGCAAATGCATGAGGATTTAACTAATTATAACTTATAGCTTAATTATAACTAATTATAACCACAAATTATCTTCTAGTCCTCTTCTATCCATGTCTGTTCTGATTTTTTTATCTATGAGGCTGGTGGCTCTTTTTCTTCTATATGGTGCTTGCCAATCTAATACCCCTTCTGGTCAATATTGATTATCCTCTCTATTCATATACCCGTACCACTTCACGTCTCCTTTCTACTTCTTCTGAACATTTTTTTTCCTATAGTTATTATTGTTTTTATTTCATCATTAAGAAATTCTCACTAAATCCATCGAACGTACCATAGTCGACGCGTTTTACATCCGTAAATACCGGAAGTGGAAAATTATTACAATTTCTTAGCAAACAATTTCTAAAAAAAGATTGCAGATATGTTTTTTTTTAAGATTTAAATTTTGTTAATTCTCAAGAGAATTTGGGTATTTAGGTTGAGTTTTCTGGGTCGGCGTGTGTAATATTTTTGCAGCGTCCACATTAATCTTCAGATCTCATCCAGAATTTAACGTTTAGTAAAGAAAACATGAACAAAATCAACCTGTAGATCCAACTGAAAGTTTTAAAAAGAAGACGATTAATCCTTTGAGAAGATTTTTTTTTTTTTTAATCTGCATGGTTTGGGTTTAATCTCGAAATTTATCGACTGTAGAACAGGATTCAATTTTACGTTGAAATATTTGTTTGAAATTCTATTTTTTTTAAGAAAATTTACAAAAAGGTATCTTTTTGAAATTTTAGTTTTTTATGAAATTTAAAAAAATCATCGTTGGAACTATTATTGGAATAAATAGTACAATCGTAAAAAATTGTATAATAAATTAAAATCAAAAATTAAAATGACGTGCACAACGTAACTCCGATTGGTTAATTGAAGTGAAATCTGGACATGCACCAACGATTCATAAAATCGTACACTTGAACATGAAATGAATACGTAAACACATTTAAACAAAAAATTGAAAAAACTGAACCAATTGTACTTTTAAAAAATCCACACTCTCTAAAACGTCTTTGAATAGTGCAATCTAATTGGATTACGTCAGGCAAACAAAAAAATTGATAAATGCCAGTCGCCCCCCCCCCTGACCTGACCAATCAAAATTAAAGCCAAGAAAAAAAAAACGTTTGAAATGAAATATTTTGCTTTTTTCGTCGTTTACGTTTCTTATTTTAAACGACGTATTCTGATTGGATCATTGAATTTACAACCACTTTGTTAAAAACTAATAGATAAGAGAACGTATAAAATGTATAAAATGATTAAATATTTATGGAAAATGGCAGAATATGAACTAGAAAGAAAACGATGAATACTAAAAATTTGCTAATGAAAATTATTTATACGAACAATAAGTTTTATTTTTTGTTTATTATAAATCGGCAGGGGCGCCTAGAGAAATTTTCGGGCCCGTGACAAGTATATCGAAAGATTGATTTTTTTTTATTTATTTAAGTATGGGTTTAGGATTTTCTTAAAGAAAGAACTTTGAAATTGACGCCCAACTTACTGAAAAATATAATAAGTAACTTTTTAAACAATTTTACGTTGCGATTTTTTTTTAATTTCATCTGCTTAAAAAATCTTTCAACTTTTAGACAATCAGCTTCGACATTATCAAAATTTACAAATAGAAATTAGAAAAAAATTGCACATAGGTACTAATGACTACAAACTTCAAATCCAACTTATAATTACACTTAGGTAATTAAAAAAAAAAAAAAAAACTATGATCTTAGTCCAACCGAACGACATTTCATCCAAATTAACCTTCAAGAGATCATACAGGGTGTGGCATTTATCTGGGATCGGTCAATCACGGTTTACCTTTTCATTTTATCAAAAAATGTTTTAAGTAAAAGTTGTTTGGGATCAAGCAGTCCATACTGTAAAAATATTTTGATGTATACAGGTTGTTCAGTTTCCCTTTTACATTATGCAACTTTGTTATTTTAAATGGAACCGCCTGTATATTATTGCATTTTTAAATTCTACGGTAAAATTTAGAGTAATTTTAATTAACTAATCGTATACTAAAAGTCAACGGTTTCTGAGATATTTAGCTTTTAAGAAAAAAAAAAAAACATTTGCACCGTTCTCTTAGAAAGTCAATGCAACCATTGTTGATAGTTGTTTGACAATAATCCTTGGTCATTTTTATGCCAATACTTCAAGCTAAATAATTCACATTAAAAATCTTTATTTTATTATACAGAATGTTCGAAAATTGAATATTAACTTAAGCATTTTTAAATGGTCAAAACTCGTTTTCTTTAAATGGAACAGCCTGTATATTTTTATGTCATTCGATAGAGATTTAAGACCTCTTTCTATCGTATACAGGATTCCTTATACCTAAATTTAATACTTTCTGAGTTATAAGTTAATTAGTATCACAAAATTAATATTGGCCAAATGACACGTGAAAAAGAAGGTTGTAAGGTGTTTTGTTACAAATTTATTGAATATGGAGGTGGAGATGTTCATTGAAAGCATCTAAGATATTGCAATGAAGTTGCAGTAGGTCGCACTTTTTATAATTGTTTTATTCATACAAGAAGAATTCTGTTACAATACAATATTTTTTCTTTTCAATAGCTGTTATAAAAGTATTATTTTAATTGAACAATGGCAATCTAACCCTGTGAAAATGATCAATTATGAATTATAAAAGGTCTCCAAAATGACCACCTTCATTGTTGATACAGAGTTCCAAACGTTGTTGAAATGACAATGTCACACGTAAAAGTGTGTCGGGATTTATTTCCCGAAAAACTATAGAAATTCTATCTTTCATATCTTGTGGCGTAGATCGTACATCTTGGTAAACTATGGCTTTGATATGTCCCCATAAAAAATAATCTAATGGAGTCAAGTCAGGGGACCTAACGGGCAATGCTATAGGTCCTCTCCTTTCTATCCATCTGTCACCATACATTTCGTTCAATAACTGCCTCACTTCCGCGTGGTAGTGAATAGGAGCACCATCGTGTTGGCACTACATATCTCTTCTTGTTAGTAGTGGTACATCTTCTAGTAGATCTCCTAATTCATTAGTCAGAAACTGCCTATATCTTGCTCCGCTTAAATGGCCATCGAAGAAATAAGGACCAATAATTCTTGTGCCAGTGATGCCTCCCTAAACGTGGAGTGACCACCTATTCTGCCGCTGAGATTCATAAATAAAATGTGGATTTTTGTCTGAATAGTATGATAGTTTCTACCAGGATTTTATTTAAATGTTTTAGTTATCTATCTTATAGACAAAACTTATTTTGTATTTAATTGCGGCCTTACTGTAAAACTAGAGATGAAAAGAAATCATTTCCATATCTTTTTTCAATAAATCTATAACAAAACACCTTACAACATTCTTTTTCACATGTCATTTTGACCAATATTGATTTTGTGATAGTAAATAACTTATAACTCACAAAGTATTAACTTTAGGTATAGGGACTCTTACATACGATAGAAACGATCTTAAATCTCTATCGAATGACATAAAAATATACAGGTTGTTCCATTTAAAGAAAACGAGTTTTGCCCATTTAAAGATGCTTATGTTAATATTCAATTTTCGAACACTCTGTATAACAAAATAAAGATGTATGATGTGAATTATTCAGCTTGAAGCATTGGCATAAAGATGCCCAAGAATTATTGTAAAACAACGATCAACAATGGTTGCATTGACTTTCTAAGAGAACGGTGCAAACGTATTTTTTTTTTTTTTTAAAGCTAAATATCTCAAAAACCGTTGTGTTTTAGTATAGGATTAGTTAATTAAAATTACTCTAAATTTTACCGTAGAATTTAAAAATGCAATAATATACAGGGTGTTCCATTTAAAATAACATAACATAATGCATAATAACATAGCATAATGTAAAAGCGAATCAGAATACAGTACAGTATGGACTGCATGATCCCGAATAACTTTTACTTAAAACATTTTTTGATAAAATGAATAGGTAAACCGTGATCGACCGATTCCAGATAAATGCCACATCCTATCATCATGAAGGTTTTTGGGGATATTTTCAATTGAGTTGGGTTGGGTTCGTTTTGAAATTCATAAATGAAAAATATTCCAAATCTAATCAGTAATCACGATTGTTTTTAAGAGTTTTTTAACCAACCTTCATATCCCAAATTTCGTAAAAAAAAAAAAAAACGATTATACATCTAATCCATCCTAAACATTGAGGAATTTCTTTTAATCCGATTAATTTGGGTTTAACACAGAAATTTATGGATTATTTGGGATTAAATTTTGCATTTGATGGAAACCAATCTCTAAGACTTAATTTAATCAGAAATTGGCTTAGGTTGGATTGGATACTTTGGCAGATTTGTCGTAACATCACTTTCTTTACATTTCTTTATATCTTTTCGTTGTAAAATTTTGGAATTGTCCATTTGTGAAACTCACAATTTGATGATTAGTCATATTCGTTCGAGAAGAATTATCCTCGATTTTATTTGATTATCGTCATGACTTTCCTCGCCGAAAAGCGGTTACTTTCAAAAGCGTCGTCCGACACTCAAAGCTATTCGAACGGTCGAAATTGATCCCTCCGGCAAATTGTGCAATTTCCGCCTTTCCCCATCGTTTGTGGTGACACGTCGCTTTTGAATACACCACGATAGACTCCTTGAAGATTATATCGAGCTGTATAATTTATACTTTTCAAGCTGTATTGTACTTTATTGATAAAACAAACTTATTAAAAGGAAATAGCTTTACAATTCATGCTGACTGTTAAGAAATGCAGTCAAGCAATTAACTAGCAAACCGGTGTCGTCAACATTCAAATAAACATATACGGAAATTGTAAAAAATATTTTACACTTTATTTTAAATACAATAAGGCCCGTATTCACCAAGGCCAGTTAAATCTTTTAGTTTACTAACTACCGATTAAATAAAATCTATAGATTAAGATAAACTGACGTTTCACCATCGCATTTTTGATTTTATTTCGTTTCAGTTAGTAAATCTTCGGTTAAGTAAATATGTATACACTATCCATTCATAGGGCGCGCTGAATGCTATAAATTAGTTCATTTGGTATTCATGACTACATTCATTACATTGGTATAACTGGTAAAAAAATATAAAAATGAGGGAAATACGAAATAGATATAGAAATTATTTAGAACAGGAGAAATTAGAATTAATTAGAATAGTTGAAAAATATTTACATATAGTCGAAAATAAAAAAACCGATAATTCAAGTGCAAAAGAAAAAAATGATATATGAAATATTATATAAAAACGAATTTAATTCCATAGCCCAGACAGGCGAAAGGTATTATATGAAAATTTAAAAAACAAAGCTAAAAAGGATCATGCAGATGATAAGGTATAATTGTTGTGCCTCAAAACATTGTTGCATCCGTACATATATTTATTTCAGGTCGATTTATACAAAACTGGTGGTGGAACTTACAAAATAAAATTAGATACCATCGGAGAACAATTGTTAAATATGTTGGGCAAATAAGTGCAACCAGTGCCCAATATATATGACACTGATGTCGATAATATTGTATTGCAGTCACATTAGAAATATATTATGTTTGCCACAGATTTCTTAAAACACTATTTCAAAAAATTTGTTCTCTTGAACCATTATTCTTCTTGTATCCAATAAATGAGCTGCTCAGTTGGACAAAATGAAATGGGCCTTGATCCAAATGAAACTGAAG